>JAQGBA010001611.1:0-13500 GCA_034698125.1 Prionchulus punctatus | reverse complement strand
GTTGTTGTGAAACTCCAACCTTATTTTTTGCACTTGACAGCAATTTTGTTGTTGTTGCATTGTTCAAAATAGTCGAATGACCACTTTTTTTTTATTCTCTGGTTCTTTGACATTGCAGCAATCTTTCAAAACTCTAAAAATAGTTCGGCGTGAATCTGGCTAATCTTTGAAAACATTTAGAATTTCAGTGGTGGTTAGCCATCCAAACAAATTGGCGACACTTTTGCGCAAATCCAGTTTATAAGACATTGTTGATGCAAACAATCAAACTGTTTTGTGTTTGACAGTTGAAAATTGGACCCACTGATCACGTGATAAGCACATTTTAACTGCATCTCGTTGACAAGCGTCATAGCAGTTGTTTAAAATGAGTGCCAAAACTTATGAATCATACGTTATGTATACACAGCTGAATAGATAAGAATGATATAGAGAGAAAGGAGGCTACTAACCAACAACACATGCTAAAAATATAAAGATAATATATGCATTTACGAGTATCTCACATGTCACAGAGGAATTCAAATGGTTGCTGCCCAAGAAATAATTAATGATATGCAATAAAACATGTGCAAAATCAAATTATTAAACTTGCTATCAGTGTCAATTTTCTCATTAAAGGATTGGATATTATATTACACCTTGCAAATACTTAACTGATTTGTATCACAACAATTAAATTCACAATGTAGACGTAGAATTATTTTTAGCCAATCGAGCAAAACGGATAGCATTTTTGAATTCAGCACGAAAAAGTGATCTAGAATCAGCTGAAAGCACTTTGACCTCAAAAATTTCGTTACCCACTGTTATCAGTGCTCAAATAATGGTCTACCGCAAACTGCTGGCAAGATATTTTGCATGCAGCTTTGAAAAACAGGTAAATTATTTTTTTACAGTTATAATTTTTAAAACTATCTTTTCAGACCATTCTCAAAATGATTTTAGATTTTGGCACTCGTCACCGATCATATTGAAACAATTTTACTGAATTCGGATCAAGCGAAACAAGTGGCGGCTTCGGGTAAAATGTCATACGTTACCAATGGCACATTGTATCGATCGTTTGGCGAAAATTCGATCAACAATACATTAACAATTAATTTAATTATGAACACTGATGGAGCCCGACCCTTATATGCAAGTATGGGAAGTCTTTGGCCTTTGCGTCGCCGTGATCACTGAATTACTACCAAAGATACAATATTCATTTGCTAATTGTGTTGTGTTGGCAATGTGGCACAGCAACCATAAACCGAATTGGAAGTTATTTCTTCAGGTAAATTATTTTGTCAGTTTAAAATGCATTGCAAAGAGTGATGTGATTTTTTTAGGAACCGCTTTTCAAACTGGAACAAAAAGATGGACTTTTATGTCAAATTGGATGAGATATTATTCGAATCATGGTATGAATTCTAACAATGGTAACATTATTTGATCTACCGACAAGAGCAAGTATATTGGAATGCAATCAATGGAACAGCTATTTCGGTTGCATGGATTGTTTGGATCCGGGAAAATGGGAAGATTGTGTTTTCTTTTGGCTGTTTGACTCCACTCCAGAAAAATCGATGAAGTGGTATCGAGATATGTTCCTTCATTTGAAAGGTTTGAAAGTAAAGTGTATATTTTAAATTTTTATAAAACCATTCTGCACATATACGGCTTTTAGAATAGTCGACTGAGAAAGTTTGTAAAGTTGTGCACAAAATTCTCACATTTTCTTCATGTTTCAGGAAAAAGGAATTGTCAACAAAGAGCCGATAATGGGCGTCAAAGGCGAATCCGTTTTGGTAAAATTTATCGATTTTGGTCAACAAAATCCATATGATTTTATGCATCAGTCATATTGTGGCGTGGTGGATCAAATATTAATCATGCTTTTAACACCTGCAAAGCGCAGTGAGAAAGAACTGTGGAATATCGGTGATAAAGGCGACGATTTTCGATGTATGGAATATCTTCAATTGCAAGTGAGTTAATTTATTTTTTATGTTTGAAATTTTTTGTCATAATATTTTTTGGATTTTAGATAAAGTTTCTGCACGATTTTCAAAGAACCATATCCACTGAAGAAAACCCTAAATTTTACTAAAAACAGTTGAAACGATGCAAAATTAAGTTTCATTTCTGCAATTTCAAATTGTTGCAAGCAAAGAATCTTGTCGAAACAAATTCAAATTTACAATCTACAAACTAACAAAAACCCAAAAATCTGTAAAAATTAATAAATAAAAGGAACTCTACATTCGAATTCATCCAAAATTGGCTCGGACACAATTTCAATCAAATAATCAAAATGTTCACTCTCTATGGACAATATAAAAATTTCATTTATTTCATTATTTGTGAAACAGTGAAGACGCAATTTCATTTCTCTTTGCCAGAAAACCTTGATCAATTGAAATTCTTGTTCTTTGTTGAATGTCAAAACATCAGAACAGTTATTAACAGAAGAAAGTGAATCAATGAATCAACATTATTTTCAGCCAAGGAAATACTCAACTGAATTTCAACGAAAAAAAACATCCAAAAGGATGGATAATATAATTCGGCATTTATTTTCTAGTGAAGAAATGCATGTGCAATTCGATGCAGGTTGAACAGATGACTTAACATCAAACGTTGATTATTTGTATTCACATGCAAATTAAAATTTTTCGCGCTGCATTCAACAATAATGTTAATAGATTCAGCACTTGGCTTAAGAACTAACAATCTTTTAGCATGAAACAAAATTTTATCGATTTCATCATGACATTCACCAGTGTCTTCCATTGTGAAAAATAATTTGGATCAATGAACAAATTTAACCCGTTCGATAATGACTTGAACACAATTTCAATCAAATAATCAAAAAGTGCACTCGCTATGGACAATATAAAAATTTCACTGATTTCATCATTCGTGAAACGGTGAAGATGCGATTTCATTTCTCGCTGCCAGAAAACCTTGATCAGTTGAAATTCTCTTGCTTTGTTGAATTTTAAAACAACGAAGAGAACATTTTTTAACAAAAGAAAGTGAATCAACATTATTTTCAGCCAAGGAAATACTCGACTGAATTTCAATGAAATAAAACTTCCAAAAGGACGAATAATATAAAACTGCATTAATATTCCAGTCAAGAAACACATATGCAATTCTGTGCAGGTTGAACTTACGCATCAAACGTTGATTATAATCATTATTTATTATTTATATACAAATAATTATTTGTATTCAAGTGCAAATTAAACTTTTTCGCGCAGCATTCAACAACAATGTTAACTGATTCAGCACTTCGTATACGAACTAACAAACTTTTTGCATTGAAGAAAATGTTACCGACTTCAAGGTTCATGTTCACCAGCATGTTCCATTGAGAAAAAAAATTTGGATCAAAGAACAAATTTGACCCATACGATAACTCATTGTGCAAAATGCAATAAATCTGATCTCTTGAAAGGGTTAAAATAGCCTCCAGATTAACTAACACCCAATGATCTGAAAGACAACGAACATTAAAAATTCCAAAAATAAAGACAGCACTGCACTTCTGAAAGTGTATAACTTACAAGTGGATAAAATTTTCACCTTTAACATCCTTCAGCATAAAAGGCAATTAATTATCTGAACAGGGCTGACTTCCAAGTTCAAAAACTGTTCACACAATGTACAATTGACTCTTTCTTAGTTTTAGTAAGGCCATCAATGAGGTAACCAACAGATATACTTTAGTTTCAGGAAGTTTCTGATCCATGGCTTTCCACCATTTAATAGCAATTATTGTTCGCCAAATTATTTTCACGGCAAAAGTCAAGAGCCGTATGTGGTAACTCATTTAAGGTAAAAGCGGACATGGAAGGAGTATATTCAACGATCAGCTGCTGGCAGTAGTACCAGTAACTGTTTTTATCCATGTAAGTAGCTTTCACTAGTTCAGCTAGTGATATATTTGAATATGAGAGTAATTCTCTTCCACTGGTTTCATTGATTAAAAAACTGTCAGTTCGACTGATAAGATTTTGGAAAATATCATCCAATAACGCTTGTTTAATTTCCCTGATGTTAGCATTAAACTTTTTTAAGCACGCATCTAATAACTCGTTGATTTCATTAAGATGTAAATGCTGAACCATCGGTTTCATCTCACATTTCCAAAATTCGCAGATACTTTTAAATCTTTTTGTTTTATTTCATATGGTTCAGCAGCGGAATAGTTTTCACACCTGAGAGAATAAAGCGCAAAAAAATGTGAAATGCGTCAAGGCCTGCACAATTTCGTAGCTGCTGAAATTTGAACAAAGATGGGAATCAAAAATATACCGTATATTCATAAGCCGACTGATGCTTTGCGAATAAAAACATTCGCTTTGTTTTTGCACACACGAACTATTGTACGATTCAATTAACTTTTCCATACAAAAAAATATAAAACATGACTATATACTATAACGGAGGTTTCCTGAAGTGCTTTCTTCGATGCCGTGTGGAAAGATTTGATAATGTGGTTATTTCGCTATTCCTATCCTAGTGTACAGTTGGACAACTTATCCGATACGTATTCAAGGCATCGTGAAAGTTTTTGAAGAGTACACGAAAAAGTTGCTGGTGGAATTCCTCCTCGGATTCTACGTGGGGCAAGTCGTGAGGAGATGGTGGTCGCATGTAAGCTAAACATTCACACCTTACAAATGTACACTTTCAGAATGGTCCGAGTGGCTCGAGCGCCATTGTCTAGCCGTTTACAATATGACGGAGTACGCCTTCGATCATCCCCAAGACGGTGTGCTGGCCCTGGATGACGGAAGAAATTCTGACGAATTCAAAATTAGGAAATGGTCCATGCAAGATGTAGCGAGTCTGTTTAAAGCCGACGAAAAACTTAATGAAAGGTCTCAACTTCTCAGACGAAAAACAAACAAATGAATAATATGGAAGTTCTGTTTTTTTATTAATCTTTATTAATCAAACTATGGGTAAAGAAAGTTGATGAGCAACTTTGTTGCAAACAATGAGGAACGGTCAGTTCCTAATAGTCTATGTTCCTAAGTGTATAATTTCTAGGAGTCTATTGTTTATAATTTCTCCGGCTGGCTAATATTGAATCATTCTACCATTCCACCATTCCATGAAATAAAAGCTTCTGTATTTATCTACGTGAGTAAAATTTGACCTGCTCAAATTAGGGATCGATTTCCAGGTAATATGAATCTCCGACATTTTTTTATTTTTCGCAAACAATCCATCTGGCAAATATGTGAAATTATTTCCTACGAAGGAGATGTATGAAAGTTCCGGCAGATCATCGAACGCTCCCGGCTCTATCTCATTCAGATTACTGTTATCCCATATCAACTCCTGAAGTTGAGTCATCCCATTAAACGTGGCCTTGGTCAATTTTTTCGCGGGCCATCGGTTGATTTTTATTTTCTCTAATGTAGACGCCGATTTCCGAAAAGCCGATGCGGGATATGTTCCATTGGTGAGATAGCCCTCTAAAAACAATCCGACCAATTGCGTGAATTGGTCGGCTAATTCCAATACTTTTTTTGTTGGTGAGCATCCGACGATTCCCAAGTACGTAGCTCGATCCTTTAACGAACTTATCGCTTTCGTCGCTTCTGTCAACTGCAATCCCCACACTGTTATCGATGTCAAGTTGGGTGTATTTGAAAATTCATTCGGCGAAATATTTAAATAACCATTCGGCACAATATACAAATATTCGGTCCGCGTCTGGTTTCGAACGATGATTGATAGCTTTTCTAAATTCGTCATACCGGCGAGGCCATTTTCCGTAATAGTTACATTCTTGTTTTCGATACCCCTCGCATCGATTTCTCGAATCTTTGGCGCCAGTTCGGCGAAGGTAAGGTTCGTGGAAGGTCCATCGAAATAATCTTCGATTTGACGAATTAATACGTCCAACGGCCGGCCATCAATACCAACATTCGAGCAGTAGATATTATTTACTTTTTCATATAGCTTACAACCCGCTCTTATCTGATTTTGATTCGCTTCGACAATACTGGATAAAACGATACCAATGTATGTAAGTAAGTGTATGTAAGTCATCTTCCGCCGCTGTGCTCTCCCTTTGTTTCGAAAACCCGCACAATTTCCTTCGACTTTAGCTCACGATTCTGGTTCAATTTTAACGTTTGTGTGCAAGTTCCCAGATGGGAAAGATTAATTTAAAATGACAACTGTTCCTTTATTTTGTCAACAACAAGAACAAATGTTGTGAAATTTTGGTTGAGGAAGTGAAAAAGAGGAAGATAAAGAGAAGTAGATGTTTAAAAGAGCAGCTGCAATCTTCTTCGCAGTTCGACTAAAACTAAGACTCGACTGATAAAATAAATAGCATCTGATTGAAGAAAATTGATCGTCGCGCAACTGATGATTGATGCTCGTAGAATCCTAAATTCCTGAAGAACTCTTCGCTTACTTTAGTCCCGGCTCTTTGTTTTCCAGAATATTTTTCACAAAAAGCAACCGAAGTAAAAATAGTAAATCGAAAAATAAATTAATCTCTGCAAACTTATTTAATTTTTGTATTCGCTTACAACATTTGCAAATTACAAAAATTAGAATGTACAACAAATTACTAAATGGACGATGGACAGGGGTCAAGCAACTGCAACCGCAAGGGTCCATATTATAATGGCATTAACAATTAATATTCATGCCAGTGACCGCACAGTCACTTGCGCTTACATTACGGTACTGCCGTTGCAACCTAAAACAGATAAAACAGTTTTGTTGCAGAATTTTTGTTTTGTTTGTAATTTTTCTTTCACTTTCGTAGAAATGGAACCAGAATAAGATTCGGAGCAACTTTTCACGCCAGTAACATATTTTATTACCTGGCACGTTGACCCGGTACTGTGGTAACGTAACACTGATAGCTGTTGGCTTAAATTGCAAAGGTATAGTTGTCTGAAGACTATAATTGCTCGGGCACTACAGTTGCCAGGGATTGTCATGGGATATAGTTGCTCAAGGACTATGGTTGTCCATCGACTACTGTTGTTCAGTGACTATAGCTGTTCAGGGACTACAGTTGTCCAGAGACTATAGATGTCCATAGTGCTTTTCATCATTACTCAATAAAACAATAAAACAAATTACAGTAAAACCTCCTAATCTGAACACTCATTCATTCTGAATAAAAGTGTTCACATTGTAGACGTATATTTTCAAAATTTCAAAACTTTTAAACTTTATTTCTACATCATATTATTCATTTTATTGCATTTAAATACCCAGTAAAGCTATTATTTTTTGTAATAAGTTGACTATTATTACTTTTTCACAAAAACTGATCCAATGTTGATTTTTTTGCATTGAAATTTCGATCAGTAATCTTCACAAAACCGTTTTAATATTTGTAACGATTTTTTTAGCCTCAGTTCGAGTAATTTTGTGACTGCTTTATTCTGATTCACTCAATGAATCATCACTGTCAATCGTTTCACAGTCAAAAACAATTTCGCTGTCATTTTCATGAGCAAAATGATGAATTAGTCTTTTCCCAATCGCCTTCGTTCACAATTTCTTGCAGTTGGAAGATTGGTTTCAACATCTATGTATGCATTGAATCGGCGCTATGACATTCGCATGCAATTAGACTTTCAAGGATAGGAATATTTTCATTTGGCATTGGTTGCACAATTGAATCAGGTATCTCCTGCAAGATGGGAAGTGAAAAATCAGCTTTAATGAAACAGTTCTTAATTGTTGCGCTGGTTACCGCTTCCCAAGAGGCAACAGTCCAACAAACAGCATCAGCCAATGTGATACTTTATCTTAATTCGTCAACACCGCTCGCAGCTTCCAATCTGCTTAAGAGACATCTTTATCATTAGTAGACATCATTAGTCTGGATTTATAATTAGCTTTATAGCAACGAATAGTACCTTGATTGCAAGGTTGCAAATTAGACATCGTATTTAGAGGAAAATAAGCTAATTTAATGTTGCTCAGTTCAAGATCTGGGTAAACAAGGTGCAAAACGGGAGTATTTTTTGATTTTGAGCAACTAACTTTCGATTGCACAAAGTCGGTGACTTTTCAAAAATGTTACTTTTGCAGATTTGTTTGCAAACCACTGAACTGATTCCCGTCAACTGATAATCCCTCGGATACTGCTTCGCTCAACCATCGATGACAAATTTCATTCAATTTAGCATCTCAAACAAGCCTTTTTCTTTTGCTGTTGGAGCGTTCATATTCTTCCAAAATTTTACGTTTTCTGTCTAGTTTAAGGATGGAATTAATTTGACCAACTGAGCAATAAAATTCTTTTGATAACTGACGTTGTGATCTGTTTTCATGGTCACTTTTATTATAACTGAAACTTTTTCTTCCAAAGTTAAATCATTTCGTTTACTCATTTTTTGCAACAGTTTTGGTTTAAAAATATAACACAAGCTAAATTTAACTTTTTTATTGAAGAAAACGCTGAAAATTTTGATTCAAAATGTGAAACTGACTGACATAAACATGTTCAGATTATGAGGTGCGTGTTCTCATTGTGAGGCTTGTTCAGATTAAGAGGTTTTTTGCAAAATAGGACTTGTTTATGGTATTCTGTGCTCAGATTCGACAGGTGTTCAGATAGGATAGGTGCACCGTAGTGCATTAACATATAGGGACTATATTTCAGTGTTCAGATTGAAGAGGTGTTCAGATTGGAGAGGGTTCAGATTACGAGGTTTTACTGTACAAATCAATTTCGATGCCGACAGTAATTCTTTAAGATGAGCAAATATGGACAACGTAGCGCAATTGAGCGTGAAATTTAAAGGTAAATATTCCAAACAACATCAAACGGCGAGTAGATTATAACGACTCTTGAGGATCTATAGGTACAGAAAAATTGAGGTGATTTGTTTCACAGAAAAATGCTAGGAATAAAAATATCTCTGACAATTTCACTTCCATGACACCTACACTTCCCTCACTATCACTTTGCACATCTGTCTTGAGTAGTCGACCGGCTGCATGAACAGTCAACTACAAAATGTTCAATCGATGGAGTAGCTATTGTCAGTTGGACACAGCAGTTAATGTAGTTTTTGAGTAGCACAACTATATGTCTTCGACATACTGTCATAACTGTCAATAGTGTCAAATCTCTTTGGTGATTATAATTAATCTTCACTAGCTCCTCGGTGAACAGGGCCAGCGTCGATAGCCAATAGTTACCCAGATTTTCTTGGAAGATATTGCTAGAATCCGGATATCTTTAGACCATCCACGGATCTGGTCGGTATTCCTGAGGCAGTATCCATTGGACGAAGGGCAGCGTCTTGTAGCCTTCGTTGTTTCGCCTGACAGATTTCGTAGTTGGTGGGAAGGAATCGTCGACGAAGCATTCTTTATTCTTGACAAGCAATAATTCGTCACTGTCTAAGAAGGATTGCGCAATCACTATAGTTCTTCGTTGGCTGTAGTAATTCGGAGACTATGCCCAGTGTCTATAGTTGTTCAGTAACTAAGGCTATCCAATGAATGTAGTGGTCAAGTAACTATAGTTGTTCAGTAACCAAGGCTATCCAATGACTGTAGTTGTCAAGTAACTATAGTTGTCCAGCAACATCGGAACAACATCGGAACAACAATAATTCCGATATTATTCAACAACTATGGTTGTAAAAAGAGTGGGAACAGTTCAAACCATCTTTAGAAATAAATACAATAAACAAGCAAATAATCCAAAACAAGCAACAGAAATTTGTTTCGATCAGACCTCCAATTTCTTCTTTGGATTTTTGCAAAACTTTGCCCCTTTGATTGCTGGATGGTGTCTATTTTTTGTTTCTTAATCTTCGTCGCTCGACCCCGGTTGCCGATGCCAAAAGTTTACTTTAGCCAAAAAATGTCAATGGAGAAGGCGACAATCGTTAGCCAGTGCGGAAATTTGCTCGGATATCGTCGGATCAGGAGCCCGCGGATCGCGTTGGAATTTCGTAGACCATAAATATTCGACGGATTTCCTGAAGCACCCAACGAAAATCGATGTATGTATCAAACAAAACAGTCGACCGGCCATTCTGTAAAGAAAGAAGTTGTATATAATAATGTTGTAATATTTTCTTTTCAGGTTTGATTTTTATTTTCTTATATGTTATGTATTAATACTGTAACTCGTTTTGGCGTTTCAGTCGGTCAGGGGAGTAGCGGGAGGTTCGTCTGTAGCGGACGACGTCAGGTCGACGTCAGATCGGAAAAACATGGACAAGGGCCAGCGAGTAACCCGCCGAAGTGAGGTTTCACAAAAAGGTGACCTCAGAGCCAAATTAGGCATAGACACAGGTCTCGGACATTGGATGCCCACCTAGTGACGATTAATATAAGACTAGCAAACGGCCGGGCTGTACTAGCTATTAATCGGAACAAAACTCTTGAGGAAAAACGGATACTTCGAGGACGTTGATCTGGTCGTACTCCGCTCCAGTCTTGCATCCCGATATCTCTCCTGCCTCCATGTTGGACTTTAAAGCAGGGAAATCATGCTGTAACTGTTTATGCAAGCTCTCAAGTGCCTGCGTACTATCTTCATCTTTCAATTCCTGCTCAACAAACGCTCGGAAATGTTCCATGTGCCCAGAATGATACACACACGCTTCAAACCAAGAATTCCAACGTGTGAGGACAGGTTTTGGTGGTCATTTTGCACTAAACGTAAAGAACGCAGTAAAATAAGTTTTCAAAATGGAGCAAAAAATCTTGAAATTTCTTTCTTTTTTGTCTTGTTATCACATTTTTTAGAAATTCCAACTGTCAGATTCAAATGGTTGACCCAGTTATGGAAAGATCTAAGTCCCCTCTTCAAGAATATGTTAATTTTGTTATTAATCGTTAAACTTTTCTGCAGTACTTTTTGTTTCAAAGAGTAGTGGGTAGAAAAAAATTTCTGTTGTGAAGCATAACAAGAAAATGGGGCCGTGTCAATGAAATTGTAGTAACTTTTGATTGGTCCAACATTTCTGGAAGGTTGAAACGGCTTCGGAAAGAGGAAGATTTGGCGATTCTTTCCATCATTATTTCATTTTGATTTGTCATACTTAGTCACGGTACCTTTTCGAAAAATGAATGATGAAATTCAAAATGCTCTATTTTGATATTGATTTTGTTTCCCAACGGGCTGTCTGGAAACAAAGCGCGTGCACACTAAAAACGTTTATAAAAAAAAAGTACTATCGCGGCCAGGTTTTCTTATACAATAAAGTCGCAACTGTTGAATTTTTAAGACATTAATTTCTTAATTAGGACGTTAATAAGGTAACTTTTTTTATGCGGAAACGATTTTTTTGGTACAGTGTCACAAATTCTCTAAAAATTACTTTTAATTTTTTAGTTTTATAAAACTAAGAATTAATACTTGTACAACTTTTTAATTAGTATGAGTTGATTACAAACAGCAATTCAGTGATCACTACCTATTTATCTGTTTATGTGTAACCAATTCTTTTTTTCATTTCACGTTTTAATGTAAAAAAGTAAGATAACAAATTTCAAAATAAAAAATAAACAATGCAAAGAAGAAGCTGTATTATATTGATTCATTGTTCAAAATCATGCACCGTAAGTGATTTTGAAGTAATTGTTTATAAACAGTTGTCAGATTATGATTAGTTGATCTAAAATATATTTTTTATTTTGAACGACAAAAACTACACGAAACGTAAACAACAACAACACCTGCTTTTTAACACAAAAAAATCGATGCAAAAAAAACACGAAACAAAAAAAATGTATTGTTGCGTCAGACGTGTACTACCCCAGCGCCGCCTACTGGCAGTAGAGCAAAACTCGAGTCGCAGAATTAGAACGTTTAGGTCAATATGTCTCATGTACATAGCTATGATACATAACGAGAAATTTAAAAAAAATGATAACAAATGACACTTTTTGAAATTGAATGAAATTGACAAATGAACTTTTTCTCGCCACTGTAGCTCCAGGTCTCTGATATTATTTGGATAAAATCCAGCTCTATAGTGAATTCTATAGTTCCCTCTTTAGTTCTCTATAGTGAACACTCAACTCAACATTTTTACCTTATTGTCGATTCAATAATTTCTGTCAATAGTCAGTTGGCTGGTTACTCTTTTTTCCATCTATTACCGTTTAGCAATCAACAAACCTGAAGGTTTTTACTAACATACGTCCATCTATAGTTCACCTTTCCATATCCAAAATGGCTTGGATCGTTAACAGTTTGGATTCAGTTACGTTTACTGGAACAGCTGTATGACTTATAAAATTAGCTTGAAATTCGTTTTTACATGTTGCATTGTGTTCATATTAATAAAAATTATTATATTTTCTGCGAATACATTTCGAAGCGGCTATCAACAAAACGTCGATGAAAAACAACTTATCGACGAAGTATTAGTGGTTACCACTTACATTAATTTGGGAAATTTCAATAAAGGCGGTGAGAACAGAGGCAAGTCGGAGTATTCGAATTGGATGAGAAAATGGGAGAAAATCAAAAATTACGTAGTATTCTTCAGCGACGATGAGGAGTTTAGCAAGAAATTTTTGCTCGTTAGAGCCAATTTACCAACATACATTTATAAAATAAATCGATCTGACATAAGCAGCTATAATCAACAGGCTGCGATTCAAAAAGTTTTCGATTTACCGAACTATGTGAAATACCCTCCGGACACTACGAACGCTGTATACATAGCTACAATGAACGCTAAATACGATTTTCTCGAGCTAGCCATGAATCTGAAGCCGCTCTATAGATACGTCATGTGGCTGGACATCGGCTTGTTCAGGGCATATCCGGATAACGCAACATGTTTTCATCTTAGACCTCCAGTCGGATTCGACGCGAACAAGATATCTTTCACAGGTGTCGAAGGGTTCCGGCAAAACTTAACTTCTATTCAGGTGGTCAATGATCATCTGGTGTGGATCTGCGGCTGTGCGGCATTGGGGACCGCTCAGACCATGAGGAAATTTGTTTTCCAATACCGCAGAACCGTCGAAAAGTTAATCGACATGAAAGCCGTATCTTCCGATCAACAGGCGCTGTACAGTTTGTTTTCGGATTACAGTTTGAGTCCACTTCGAGAAGTGTACATACAGACATACTATATAAATAGAGACAAGCCGACGAAATACAACACAGATAAATGGTTCCATTTGGGATATTTAATGCGACAAGATGCCGAATGCGAGTTAAATAGGAATTCGATGAATACTTCTTCTTCATTCAATTCGACTTAATCTCAGCTAATCTGTAATTCCTATCTTATCAGCTAACCTGCTAATCTGTAATTGTTATCTGCTAATCTGCTAATTGTTGTTTTTTTGGCATAATAATGACTAAAATATAAAGATTTCCATTGCAGGAGTACTCGTCACTGATATAAGAATAATGTAACTTGAATGCTACAATATTCCAAATCACTTATACGCAGGTCGTCTACCTTTGTATTACGCAAGAGACAGTGCAAGTTTTGTTTTGAAACAAACTCATACGCTATC
>JAQGBA010001610.1:0-13500 GCA_034698125.1 Prionchulus punctatus | reverse complement strand
CTCACCACCGAAGAAAGGCGATATCTGGAAAAATGGGACAACAACGAAGTCGTACATTTCGCCGGTTTCGGCATTTACTGCGACCAAGGCGAGGGTCGAGAACAACCGATTCCTTTGCTGAATCTTTTAGTCTAAACAGCTGCATGCTTTTAATAAGATGCAATCTAAATTTACTGTTTGATTCAATCTGATAATGCTTCAACTGTAATCCAATGATATTTGTTCAAATAAATATTTGACCACGCGGAGAGTTAGCACTGCACAGACAGTGAAAGCCTTTTGGTGCTTTGGTGCTGGAATGACACAGAAGCGATCATAAAGTTAAGAGTTACAATTCGAAAGCAGGCGGACGACAGACCGCTGTTGCCTGAAAATCAACATCTGAATACGGATTGTAAATGAAAACTGTAGGATTACTGCGCTTCTATTTCACCATAAGTTGTGAAACGACTATACGTCCAACTTAATTCCAACTTACGATAAGGAAGCAAGCCGCTATAGAGAATATTTTTTTCGCTGGAAACACATCGGCTATGAATATATTATTGTTTTCACACGCGATAGTGAATTTGGATTTGATTGAGTTGTACTTGGAATAGGTAAGATCATATTGTGGAGCTTTATAAATTCCATAATTATTCTGTGCTGACCACACAAGCGAAGAACACTAGTGTTCTTGTAGACTGTTAAAAACAAAGCAAAACATTTCATCAAGATTACAATAGTTCAAATTAAATTCTTTTCCCAGGCTTCTTTAACTTGTTTGCATGTCATACAATCCTTCGGACAATTTTCCCTTGTCATCGCAACAGAGCCAATTCAGGTTTACCATATTCAATGATCTCTTGACGAATTTTATCGTCGACTGAAGAGCGGCAAAATTTCAATATCTTAATTCGATGAAGTAAGTGAATTATTATTTAATAATTTTTGAGCCAAACTTTAATGGATTGGCTCTTCTAAACCTCTATAAACAAATTTTTTTGGGAAATATTTCCCAGTTAATATTCATTACTTGTCAATGGCTTTCACGTACTCGTAAATTGTTGTGTAACACAAAATGGTAACAATTACGTTAGTCAGGAGCATATTTGACACGTTTCTCTTCAAATGTCAACGAATAAATAAAACTAACTAAACCATGAAAAGGAAAAGAATTTATCTCAAGCAATAAATGGATTTTCAGAGTATTATGTGCAGGAGATATACATAGGTAGTCTTTAAAAGCATTCCTTCTTTCGAAACATTACTTTAGAAAAGTGAAACTCGCTAAAAGACATCGGCGTGCAAAGAACGTCACAGGAAATTTTATTCAGACTATTTTCTGCACACATCAGAGACGATGCACTGTCAAACAACTATTGCAGCAAAAGTTTTGCAATTGTCGACCCGTCGAGTTAATAACTTAAGAAAGATGGGAACCTTAGAGAAACAGAATAGCCTGATTAATCATTTGCGCAAACTTGAGACAAGAGGGAACTGGTTGCTATTTTCCTCTTATCCAGTGGTTACCCGTCGATCTTAGTTACAAATTTGGATTCTGCATGGAATGAGCTGTTACGTGACACTCTGAGCTAGTCGTAGATGTTGTACAAGTAACAGCTTTGCAGCGTTTCCACGTATCTCGCGCTTTGTCAAACCATGAAATCCATTTGGTAGCACAACAATATTGTCAGATCTAGTCTGTTTTATAGCCACGGGTAACAATTTAAGCTTACTAATTTTTACACATCACTAGCCTCCATTCGATTTTATCTCTAACACACTATTGTGGACTTTACCACTTTACCTAACAAGCAAATAATTGAAATAAGTACCAGGGCGGGAGTCCCATAATTCAAAATATGAAGAAAAAAGTTAATGTTATCAAAGTACAACGCTGGTAATATTTCTCGCTATCCATTTGTCCATTTATCTCTTGATCCTCCCACTCTGGAGAATAATACTCAATATTTGTGCTTTGAAAGTCGAAAAAGGTACTAACCAGTTATTGATCGCACATTTGTGGTTTAAGCCAATGAATGATTTCAAGTTGACGTGTCACAGACAATTGCAAATAATGTGAAATCTACCTCTTATAGTTATTTAACAACGAAAAATACTTTGCGGAAGCTTTATTTCCTAACTTTGTCACGATTTATTTACTCGCGACAGCGGATTTCTGTACTGCGATAATCTTCTTGATTTACTGTTCAGTAACTTTACTGTAATTTACTCTGTCTCGAATAAACACTTTCTTTTATTAACCAAAACGTACGATCTTTCGTCGGCAGGGGAGGTATCGGGGTGCAAGACTATAGCGAAGTACGACCAGACAACGTCCTCGAAGTACCGCTTTTCTCAAACACTTTCGTTTCAGTTACCAGCACGTACTTTCAGTATTCTAGCTGGTAATCGTCACGAGGTGGGCACTCAATGTCCGAGACCTATATCTATACCTAATTTGGCTCGGAGGTCACTATTTTGTGAAACCTCACTTCGGCGGGTTACTCGCTGACCCTTGTCCATGTTTTTCCGATCTGACGTCGACCTGACGTCGTCCGCTACAGACGAACCCCTAACCTAACCGACTGGAATGACCAAGCGACTTACAATATAACACACACACACAAATATAAAAACCGAACCTGAAAGGAAAATATTACAAACGCACTATTACAAAACAAGGAAATATTATTATATACAACTTTGCAGTTTGTAACTTTTCTTAATCAAGCCGAAAAACAATTCGAGCAGAAAAAAAAGCTGCAATCAATAACCTCGAAAATCTTTGTAGATCTTGTTCGGGGAAGATTTAACTGATTGAAAACATTTTTCTCTGTTTATTTATCTAAGAAGTGAGAATGACATATTTTTCTCTCAACTAATATTCATCAACTTTTTATATTATCTACTGGCGATGTAGGAGTGATTAAAAGCTCTTTCATTGAAACTTTCTAAAAATTAACTGATAATGCAATGAATCACAAATTTTATTTGTTTAAATTTCTTCAAAGCGCTTCGAAGTCATTACGTAGTCACATTACAAAGCGATTATGGAACCTGAATTTTTGTTGCCACCGGCCGTGCACATTCCGGACACACAGCAGGTCAAACATTGACGGGTGCATCGTCGAATGCGACATTGTTGACAGCATTTCGACCTCAATCCTCCATAGCCGATGGGAATAATAACAACTTTTCCATCCGGGTTATTCCGCGAAACTACCGAACTAATTACTGAAAAACATATGCGATGACTTAGCAAAACTCAACTTGAATAATGGTTTCTCCAAACTTGAGACTACTACGAGATGGAGCTAGCGAATTTATTGTAACTTAGCCAGTGGTCTTCGTGAATCATAGTTATGTACAATATTTGAAACAGCATTGCATTCTAA
Source organism: Prionchulus punctatus (assembly GCA_034698125.1). Taxonomy (NCBI): domain Eukaryota; kingdom Metazoa; phylum Nematoda; class Enoplea; order Mononchida; family Mononchidae; genus Prionchulus; species Prionchulus punctatus. The sequence continues at coordinate 10,120 of JAQGBA010001610.1, read as the reverse complement.
TGAAAAACTGAGCTCAAGCGGGTAAAATGTTGTAATAGTCGCTTCGCAGCAGCATTATAACATTATATTATTATTATTATACATTATTACATACATTATTATTATTATTATTACGCAGCTACATATTTGCGCTTATAATTCCTTAATTCGATCTGTAAACAGGTAACTTTGTGATTATTTTTTCCAAATATATTAAGCACTGTTGTTGCTACTATGTTTAAGACAAATGGTTCTATTTGATCAGTCTGCCTAATATTATTGGACGTAGGTTATACAACACTGTTAGCAGTTTCCTACCTGATAGGCATATCACTGAAATAAGTACCATAAAGCTTATTCCATTCTTCATCATGGATAATTTATTGGATGTCAGTGTTCAACGTAAAAAATCGACAATGTGAATATTTTCATCAGTCTATCTGACTTATTTATCATAAGCATTCGCTGCCAATAAAGTTCAAATATTTGCACATTCATGGTGAAATTAGGCAATAAATAACCTGTTTTCTATGCAGAAATGGGGTTTATCCGAATTGTTGTTAGTGATTTCAAATTGATGTGTCACCAAGTGTTAAACTTCTGCTGAATTTCGTCAACATGTTAATTCTGAGCTCGAATTTTTTTAATGTTAAAGAGTTGGAGTTTGGTTGTTTGCTTCTTCAAAATTTTCATGTCCTAATTGTTTCCTAATCTGTACTCTCGTTCTGATTGAGATAAAAGAAAATGATAGAATTTGCAAATAACTTTAATATAAACTGCTAGTTTCTGCAAATGTTTCGATTTTTGTCCTTATCACTTGCTTGCCATTGTGGGGACGCTTCTTACTACGGCCCTATAAAGAACAAATAAACACCAATGTACTCCTCCAACCACCCTTCCCCCACACATAAGTTTGTTTTTTGCGCACAGTCCATACCAGTTCCAACCTACATTGGTCAAGTTCTGGTTTAAGCGAACACATATTTTCGAAATGTTCAGGTGGTAAATATAAAACATATTTTGTAAATTTTTACAAACGATTAATTTCGACATCTTATTCGCAAGCAAAAAAATGCCTTGGTCGACTGTGTGTTTTATTGGCCGTCAAAACTTTTTGACAGACGTATTTCAACAGTTGACAATGCCGTTAAAATCCACAATCCACATGCCCACATAGTGTTTCGTTGAATTAATCATGAATAGGTTTTCGTTCGTTTAGCGTGGGCTTACCTTATTGCTGAACACGTTCATGGAAAAATATGTTGTGGTGTAATTGAAATAGTTTTCATGGATCTTTCAAATAGACAAATATTGTCAAGTCTCGATATAAACTGTTTGCCTCATAACATAACATAATAACATTTAACATTTTTATTTGTATTTTAAACAATGAGTTTTAAACTGTGCTTAATAATACTCATGGTCTTATTGGCTTCGGCCCATGCAACAGAAAATTATAAGGTACTGTATAAATTGAATCCAGTATTGTATCAATGGCACTGATAGAAAAAATTTCGTTTAGATGTTCAGGTATAAGGAGTCAAGAGGCTGCGCCGATTTTTGTTGTCAGAAATGCTGAAATCCAACTTGTACACCCGATTATTATAGTTGCTTTATTTCTGCAAGATGCTAACTTTATTTCAACGCGATCTCATACTGTTCAAATTTTCTATAGTGCACGTACACCAAACTGCGACCCGGCCGCTCCATACGTTTAACATATTGTAATCATATTGTAGTGTTTTAATCGTAATCATTTTCAATGATCAAGTTCTCTGATCTCGTGTCAAGCGCTAAATAAAGTGTAACATGATTCTTTGAGATGCGATGCGATGCAGCTAAGCTATCTTCAGCTCAGTAGGCCGTATCAACAGCTCCATACACAAGAACCAACAAACAAAGACAAAGTACCAAATCCACCTTATTGAAGTTTGTACACTTCAATATTCGGGTTTAGTCGAACGCTGGTCTAGGAAGACTTTTATTTTGCTTTTTGACCTGTTTTCGCTCTTGCTCGAATGTAACTTCGGTATTCCATTGCAAATTTGAGGAAATTGCTAGATTTATAACGGTTTCTATAAACTTACTGTGGGAAAAGAAGATCAAACAAATTATTAATGGACAAAAAAGCAGAAAAATGGTTAAAATTAGCATTTCGAATATTCATGTGTTTACATTCCCTGTTGCTATAACTAAACCAAAAAGGTTACCTAAAAAAGCAGCACACATAGCAAAAAAGGATAATTGTTTAACTATGGTTAAACTTATCTGATAATTTAAGCCCGCGTAAAAATGCAAAATACGTTCAATACTTGAAATTATCCATTTTTGTAAATACATATGAAACAAGTTTCAGTTAAATAAACTGAAAAATAGGACAGTAAAAAATTAGACTATACAGCAAAAGCTGTTTTGCATGTCGTCTATTTTTTCAAAATTTGAAAAATCAATTATACGGCCAAAATGTCTCGTTACTTTGGAAAACCCTTTTATACGCTGGGGTACCATTTTCCTGCGTTTGTCCATTATTAATTTGTTTGATTTTCTTTTTCCACAGTAAGTTTAGTACAATCCGTTATAAATCTAGCAATATTCTCAAATCTGCAATGGAATACTTAATGTTCGTTCGAGCAACATGAAAAGTATTCCTAGATCAACGTTCTGTAATGATATTGGGTTTTGTTAGAATTCGTAAATCTGATGTTTTCATATGTTCATGCAGCAATTTGTATTCAGGTTCGCCAATGCGAATATATTTCGGTAATATTTTAGTGTTTTTCTGATTTTTGCGAATTTTTGTGCTTTTTATGCAAATTTAGGAGACAAAACTGAAATTTCGTTAAATTTCACGCATTCTCATTACATTTTTGTGTTCTGGTTGTTAACTTTGGTAGCAAATAGATGTTTCGTAATAAAATTGGAGAATTCTTGAATAAAATAAGAAAAAAATGAAAGATCAACCATTTTGTTTAATTTAATTTGTAATTTCGTTCATCACTCAAATTATCTGAATTAATAACCGAAAATTAACCACATCGAAGATCTGCGGTTCATGCGGATGGGCCGCCTGGACGACATTTGCCGGCCAGCAACGAAATCCAGAGGAAACAAGTAATTCAACATAGACCAGCAATCAGCATATAATAATAAATATTAGTGGAGCATCCAGGTTGCAGTTTTGGTGCTCACTCTATAGTAAGCCGTCTCTTATTAATCTGCTCTGTAACAACAACATTTGCAGAATCTTTCAGTGGTTAGTACTTTGATCAATCTATTCTTTCAACTGGCCTTTTTTGTGCGGGGTTAATTGGAAGGCACCTTTAATTAGAAGGCTTTGCCAATTAAAGAGTGTCTTTACAGTTTCTTATGACCTGCCTAAATTACCTAACTTCCAATATACAAAAGGAGCACCGTTAATAAGACTTTTAGGAGAAATACATAAAAATACAAATGTTACTTACTTTTAAAACTGACTGTACATCAGTCGTTTCAATGTAGAGTATTTTTTTGTCGTTCAGTGTTTGTGAACAAAACAACAATTGTTATTTATTTTACTTACTTCGTTCAGGCGATGTGTGCTTTTGGTTGCAATAATTTTAATAGTTTGTTTTTATAATCACTGAACTATAGTAAAATTCGACAAGTTTAATTCATCATTATGTTTTTCTATCACGTTTCTATATGTCAATCTATATGACTCATCCATACGTCAGACGACATGCTATATTGTTCTTCTCCCACGTTGATTCAGCAAAGAGTGCTCACATTCACGAAATATGAACAAAACAATAATGATTATTTTAATCGCCTGATTTTTTCACATTATTACAAAGCAAAGTTTCAAGAACAGTGAAGCATTTTTATATAAACTTTGATCCACAACAGAATCTTTGATTTGTCTATGGCGTTAATGCGATCTATCAAGATAATGAAGAAGTAACGAAACAAGACAGAATCGAGCAAATTAAAGATCAATGTTGTGCTGCGCAGAAGACCAGTGACCTACTCATCGAAGTGCTACAATTGTTGTCTGTTTTTCCTTTTGTGATATGCACATTGTTTGAATAAATCATTAATGAAAAAAATATTGCAAGTCAGAATAGCAGCCAATTTGTAAGTTACATCAAAACATTAAGTTACGTTTAATTCCAAGTCAGTGCATTTTGACTTAATCATTTTTCTGAATCTTTTGAAGCAATTCGAAAACCACCTCCTTTGTTTCTAATTCCAGAAAAGCAGCACCCGAATTATTGGATCCAATCAGTCCAACCATTAACATTCAGGCATTGCCAACAACGATTATTTCCCAATCCAAATACAATGATGAAAAGTACATCGTTAACTGCAAAAAACAATTTTCTCACGTTCTAAATTTTGACGTTTTATTTCCATAATATAATAATAATAATAATAATAATAATAACAATTGCAAACAAAATTGTCGTATTCATTGTTCTTGATGGAACCAAATCCCCTTCTATAAACTGTTCTTGAGAGTATGTGTGTTCTGTTCTTTGATTCAATGTTGAATCGATAGAATCAAGGTAAAAATGATTAAAGATTAAAAACGTTTCAATGATTTCAAAATGCAATTTTGGTGTTATTACACAAGGAGAAATTTTAGGATTATGAGCAGTTTATTTGTGGAGGCAATAAACTTTGTCAACGACAGTTGCGCAATAAACAATTTCTAGCTATGCATGCCGGATGTTGCTACGGTTTATGGTTTCATGAAACCTACAAACTCATAAATGTACATTGGAATACATCACTTCCGGTTAATTTGTTAAATAGCAATTCCTTTTATCCCTCGCCAATAACCCCCCCCCCCCCTCTTTGGTCAACCGCAGTTCAGTGAAAACCCACACTGATTGCTGTGTTTTAGTGATTTCTATATAAAATGAAATACATTCATTTCATTTTTAATTTAACGTAAAATGAAATACATTTCATTTAATGCTTATTTTCATGTTTTCATGCTTGTGTTAATGTTTGTCAAAATTACTTTTGTCCAGCTGTCAAATTCTTAGTCAAAATAAACTAGAACCGATTTCTAAAATGTAACCCAATGCTGAGTCACAGTAACAGGTTTTTAGAGCAGTGGCGGAGGAGATATAAAAGAGACAAATTTCTGATTTCAACTCAAGTTGTCTTGTTTTTTATGTACCCTACCATTCAAGATGAATAATTCAATAGTTTTTGCTTTGTTTTTCATAACGTTCGCCTTGATAGTCACGGAGCAATCAAACAGTAAGACAATAATTTTTTTACAATTGCAACAGATGAAATTCTCAAACTACAGTTGCAGATGTCCAGGTCGTAGTTTACGACAATCTTTCTGTCGCATGGATGGGAAGACGAGATCTATGCTGCGCAAAGTGTAGAAATCGAAATTCGGAATCCTGTTCATCCGATAGTTTTACTTGTTGTTTCTCAGGCATCACCGGAGGATTTGGAGGAGGAACAATTGCTTGATGATAAAAGTTACTGTTTATGTTAATTATTACATGTTTTATCTAGTTTTGTTTCATTTTTTTTAAAATTTTTATTCGTGGATTGTCTATTCATATAAGTTGAGTTATATCTTTTTTTTCTCAGCTCTTAACCATCTACGCTTATCTGTTCGATTAGAAAGAAGGATCGAGATTAAGTGCATGCTTCAAATCATTGAAACTGAATTTTAATTGGAAAACAGTAACTGAAGAACAGTAGTTTTCACCAACCCGTGACACTCATTTTTTAACCTAAAATACACTGTAAATCAATTTTTAAAGTGTAAGCGGTTGGAATTATGCATTTATGTCGAACATGGATCATTGTACTGTAATGAAGTTAAGCCTGCAGTACTGAATTACTATTATAGTACATTCACAATTGCAACTCAAAAATATTACAGTAAGAATGATGTGCAAGTATTATTATTATTATTATTATTAAGTTCTCGACTTCAAACCTTGAAGGTGTAGTACAATTTTAAACAGACAACGACTTAGATCATTAAAAAAATCACACAATCACAAATTTTCAATCAGCTTCTTCCAATGAATGAAGAATTCTTCCATTCAGCCTACAATGAACGAGCTTTTCATTCATTCGTTGAATTCGTTGAAAACGTTCGTAATTCGTTGAAAACGTTCGTAAGATGTTCGTAGAATTCTTCTTTAGCGTCGGAATTTGCTGAGTTCCTTGATAACTTCGTTCCCCACCCTTGTACCATTAACCATACGAACATTCCATGATCCAAATCGAAACTGTTTAAATAAAGTGTATAAGGCCATAGTAATACCTTGTAGTTGGCTGGACCACAAGGGAGAGCAAAGTTAAAAACCGACCGCTCTTAATACCAGCCAGCTTTACACAAATCATGTGCAAGTATGGAGGAAATACAATTATTGACCAATTTACACTTTAAAAAATGATTCACCTTGTATGCTTTAGTCATTTCAGCAGACTTATGGACCATTTTGTAAAGTGTAAGTTGTTCAAAATTGTGTTTCCGCCATAGTTGCACATCTTTAATACTGTAATCTTTTTGAGTTTGCAATTGTGAATGCATAGCACATCTCTTCTTACAGTTTGATGGTAGTATTTTACAGGTATCGGAGAGTTTCAGAGAACACCCACACCTGTGTTTTATTTTTCATCGCTCAACAATTGAAATACATGTTTCAGACACTTCTTTTAAATATTTTCTTGCTTTGTTCTAAACTTGGTTTGCCTTGCGTTGTCAACTTACTTTTCGTACAATGGTCACTAGTTGCTTAAGATTCTTAGTACTATGTTCCTTTACGATGACCATAATAAGTAAAACGATATTTGTCAAAGTCGAATTTTTTTCAAAAGATAAATACATTTATTTACAGTTGTCAAAATCAGACTCACCAATTTGTAGCAGTGTTGCTCTTTTTGAAGCATTTCATACTTCGAATTTTCTTTTATTATGCTTATTGCAATCTATAATAACAATTCTATGCAAATATTATATGCTTTTTTCTGTTTGTAAGAAAAACTATAATGTTGCAAAAGTAAATTTGTCGTGTAAGAAGGTCGTTTTTGACAATCGCTTACAGTTAGTTGCGAGGAGACCTATTTAGCCAACAAAAATCGCGTATTGTTCTCGTTAGATTCAAGCAAAAACCCTAACGGAACTTCGACGATTACTGGCCCTAGCGATTCGAGAAAGCCAACGAGAAAGCTAGATAGCTGATGCCCTAGAGAGGATTTTTTAACTTTATTTCAAATTGAATGGTTCAGAAAATTTGTTTGGTTGATTTTGCAAAATGATTCAGCGTGCACAAAATGTATTCAGCGAAACACAAAGAGCTGTTCACCTAATTGTTACAAATGTTGTTGCGCAATAATATGTGACTTTTTCTTCAAAACCTGTGGCGGCCATGATGTTACACTCACGCATAAGTTACTCAGCCAAATGTGTCCAAAATTCAGTCATAATTATTTTAATATGTGCTAAGCAATCTATTTTGATATACGTTGAACTGGAATATGTTTGAAGGAGTTTCTGTTGAATTTGTAGCGAATAAGTTGATGGCACATGTTCGATTGATAAAAAAGTACGTACCCTATATTGGTTTCTAAAAATAAAGATGTTGCACTCAAAAATATTCGACGTGTAACACGCGAAAAATCTGTCAAGACTTTAAGAGAGTTCAAGTCTTCAAAAATCGCTTGCAAGTAAATTTTTTTTGTTTTGTTCTTGTACCTCTGCAAAAAAACAAACTATCTATATGTTTCTGTCACAAAGTCAAACAGAATTTAGTTCTTACGGTTTCGGTTCAAATGGAAAACTGTTCTGTAAACTAAAAACGAGTCTGAAGTAGAATCAATTCGACGAAAAATTTCATTCTATAACAATAACATTCAATAAAATATTTGAAACAACTGTGCGGTGTATCATTCCACCCAATTTTAATTTTTGACGCAAAATTTTTTCAGAAACTATCATGGGTTGTCAAAGTTATTTCCCTTTTATAATATTTTTATATCTTACTGCATTATCTTTATACAGTAAGATATTTATTTATTTTTCATCTTTAAACAGGAAAAGTATATAGTATTTGTTTCAGAAGATGTTCAAGCGAAGACTGCATGGCTCGGCGATAGAGATTTCTGCTGCTCAAAGTGTAAAGACCCAAATACCTGCACACCCGAATGTTACAGTTGTTGCTTCTCAGGAAACTGTGGTGAAGGACTGAAGATTAAAATAACAGTTGGTTAATGTCTTGCGCCAGGTGAAATTTAGGAAATTTTTTTTTTGTGTTGGAGGAACAATTATATTGTTGCAAAACTAGTTTATTCGAATTGAAGCCGCACTTCAGTAAAAGCCACTGAAAAGCAAAGCCCTTTTTGTGTTTCGAAACTCTCTCACCCGTCAGAGATAGCACTCTAAAATTTTTTGCAGGTTCCTTGAATTTAAACTTTAATTGGTTGCGGCTTCTATTCGATACTTTTCATAGATTACTTTTCCACTCCATGGGAGTTTTCTTTAATCCACGTATTGACGTACATAGTTTCGGAAAAATTTCATAACCATTTGTTGGTTGAGCTGCTGGTTTTGAATCAACAATGAAATTTCGCCCGTTTTTACAATGTGTTGGCACACAAATCGTGTTTTTGCGATGTCAACATGTGGGCGTGTATTCATATTCAGACATAGTATAAATACATTTGCCACAACGATTTGCAAACTTTCATTCAAGTAGCACACTTGATTTTTTAGAATTTTACAAGTTGAAACGATGTCTAGTAAATTCATAATAATTTTGATTTCATTGATAATATTATGTTCGAATGTTCTATGTTCTGATAGTTTAGACAGTAAGGCAAATAGAACTATAGTTGGAGTTGTAATGAAAATTTAGGAACTTTATGAATCTTGTTTTAGGTATTAACAAACAAACTGCTGGTTTACTTCATATTAATTGGTTTGGAACTAGGGACCAGTGTTGCGCGAAATGTCGAAATTTGAAAACGTGTACGCAAGAATGTTACAAATGTTGTTTGTCAGGAATTTGCGGTGGAATCAGTTTAGGCATACTTGAAAGATGATTTGTTCACTTTATGTTAGTTATTTTGTAATAAAATTTACTTTTTTGAGAGTTAAAACTTGACCTAAGGTCGGAAAGATGCAAGGAAACTTTACTTGATCATCTTTTACAAATAACTCCAGATATAGCTCATCAGGTTGTTATTGTTTGGCTGCCATCAAGGTTACTGGTTCCAGAAAAACAGCAATGGAAACATTGGATAGAGTTGGTTTTTCGATTTTGAGCCATGCATTGTTGGCAACATCGACTTTCATATCCAAATCCAGTGAACATAATTTTGGCTCCATTTTGGCCATTGGCTACAAAAATTGCAACATATACAAAATTGCGACATAAATAAGCAAATTATTTGCTAGCTAAAACTCACTTATGAGCACTTCGCCAAATGCAAACATGATTGAGAGCAGCGTAGCAAGTTTCATGTTGGAATATGTTCGAGTCGAAAATTTGGGGAATATTATTCAACTAAAAGTGCAGCAACTAAATACAAATACAAAAAAACATGCAATTATTTCGATTTACTTATTTTGCAGAGGTGTATTTTAAACGAAATGATTATATCTTGTTCAAGTTTGCCCGTTTTGTATTATGAAATGAAAAAGTCTGATTCATCACGCCAACCGAATTTTAGTTTTAAAAATTGTATTTTATTTCACTCCAACTTGCTATTACAATTTTTTTCATTTGAAATCAACATATGTTTGGATAATCTAGCGAACAAAATGATTATCCTTCAATGATCATTGATTTCACGACGTCCTGAAAAACAGCACTGGTAGCATGGGCTCCATTCAAATCTTCGATTGACAGCCTTGCAGATCATGCAGCAGCGACTATTCCATCCATTACTTTGATACGTTGGTGAATTTTCTTCACTGGCTGAAATGAACGAACAAAACGGTTTTTCATAAACATTTACGTATTCAAATAAAAGCTTATGGTAGCGATGCTCTTAACCCTTAATTGGTGACGCTTGTTTTTGTAACTTAACTGGTGACATGGGGTATTTTTGTACCCCATGTTCTGCGCATGCTTATGGGAATGATATCCTCTCTCTCTCCTCTTTCTGGTTGTTT
>JAQGBA010001609.1:0-13502 GCA_034698125.1 Prionchulus punctatus | reverse complement strand
GTTGACAAATCAACGGTTAGCAGATCCGTGGCAAGTGTTGCGCAAGCGATTTGCAGACGCGCTGCAAATTTCATTAAATTCCCAACTTCTCCAGCGGCAGTGATTAAAAATAAAGAAAAATACTTCGAAATCGCTCCGTTACCGAACGTTATTGGTGCTGTCGACGGTACTCACATCAAACTAGCATATTTAACGAACGAAGAAGAAGCAGTATACGTCAACAGAAAAAGCTTTCGCAGCATCAATGTGCAAGTGATTTGCAATGCTGATTTGGAATTCATATAAACGTTGTCGTCAAGTGGCCAGGCCGTACGCACGATTCATTTATTTTGCGCCAATCGCAACTGTTTGATCGCTTCGAAGAAGGACAAATCGATGGTTGCTTGCTAGGCGACAGCGCATAACCGCAGAAGAAATGGTTAATGGCTCCTGTTAAAAACCCTGCTAATCCTGCTGAAAGCCGATACAACGCTGCTCAAATGCGACAAAGAAACACTGTCGAACGCGCAATCGGTGTTTGGAAAAGCAGATTTTGCTGCGTGGATCAAACTGGACCGCTTCGATTTCGACCCGAAAAATCTATTTGCATAATCATTGCAACGGCTTGCTTGCATAATTTCGCTCGTTCATTGAAATTAGAAGATCCCGCAGACGTTGCAGATTATGAAGAACATCCCGACCCGTTTGATGACTACATCGGTCAGGAAGAAAATGGCGGGTCAATTCGTTCACATATTATAAATAAATATTTCGCATAGCTGTAAATTTTGCTTGCATCATGTACTCTTTATTTTAATGTCTCGTAAAATACAATTAAAGCAAAGAATTAAACAAATTTAAATCAAATGAACAATTTATAAGAACTGTTAAAACGAAATTACAAGAACAAAACAAAAATTCACAAATCAATCTTCTGAACAAAAAATCATTCGACGTACTCAACTAGCTTCCGAATTCCTCCCGCAACTCGCAGTCGTAGTAGCCTCGCTTCGCCGCAATAGCTCGATTCGAATAGAAAAACTTTTGTCTTTTCAATTCCATCGCTTCTTCGTCCAACTGCATTCGTTTTTCGTGCACGCGAATTGCAGCTTCGTACATTCTTCTTTTTAAAACCATCTCTTCTTCATAGCATTGTATTCGCTTTTCGTGCTCGATAACCGCAAATGATTTGTTTTCCAATGATTGTTTCGGCGGCTTTGCTTTTTGATTGCCGTCGGCTAGCAATGTAGCAGCAGCTCGACCAGCGATATGACCCGCATCTTCAGCATCAACTAATTCCGTTCTCGGACGAGGTACTTCGGTTGCAGCATCAACTTCGGCAAACGCGAATTCGTAACTGTAATCGATGTCTTCGTTTATTTTATCAGCGTCGATTTGAGCAGCGAACGAGTCGAAGCCAGCGGCTATTCCTTCCTTCCTTGAAAATGAGCGGGGAAGACGATTAAAAACATATAATCGGTAGCCAGTTAAATAAAAACAAGCAAATCTTTGATACACCGCCGCGTCGAGCTGTCTGGCGAGGAATTGACGGATTTTCATCGGACAAACGAAACGAAATTCCTTCTATTTTTTCCGGACTTTCGCATCGGAGGAATAAACAAGATTAATAAGGCGTGAATAATCTTTTTTTATTAGCGTAATACAATAATGACCAATGGGAACAACATGAGGATTCATTTTCGAGCCAAGTTTAACAATTTGCTGAATTTTTCGACCAAGGAAATCTCTCCAGTTTTGTGTTTTTACCGATAATCTATGCAAATTTGAGTTTTTCGCGTCGGGTCTCATCATATTTAGCGGGAAAAATTCTCATTTAGTCTTCCACTTTCAAGGGTTGTCGGCTGTACTTTTATGTGATTAAAGCAGTACCATATTGTGGCAACCTTAAGATGGCTTCTCACCGAGGCTCTGTGTCTGATCCTCGACTTTAGAGGGTCCGATGGCAACTCGCAGACGTCCCCTCAACTATATTATCAACTGTAGAAAGCAACTATAGTGGACACTGGCTCTTTTGATCGCTTACTTTAGCACACCTTTCCACTGGCTCATGTGTAGCTAGCTCACTGCCTCCGGGTGTATGTGTGGCCAGTGGAGAAATCACAGACTATTATGTCCCCGGAGCTCCGACAGTCTGACCTGTTGGCTCCTAGAAAGGTACAATGTCACTTATTGCAACCAATCTGAATATTGTGAATCTATTTGAATCTAATATTTATGACATTAACCTTGGCTTGTGATCAAAATCAGTCTTCTCTGGAAGTCGATGAATGTGCTCCTCTCTCATGCTGATCTGATCCACTGAGCATTGCGACAGTGTATTTGTTTCTAATATATCGTCCACAATTTACAATTATTATATTGAAAGACATCATCTATAGTTCGTCCTTTTTCCTGTACGCCGACCATTCATCTGCTCGTCGAAAACTCCTTGGTTCGGACATTGTCCACAGGGAAAAGACCCGTTTCTGGCGTCCAAAAAGATGGATGGATAATATAAATCGACGTTTATCTTCCAGTGAAGAAATGCATCTGCAATTCGGCACAGGTTGGACAGATGGACTAACATAAAGCGTCGATTATTTGTATTCACATGCAAATTGAAATTTTTCTTGCAGCGTTCAATGATAATGTTACAGATTCATCACTTGGCTTACGAACTAACAAACTTTTAGCATGAAACAAAATGTCACCGACTTTAAGGGACATTCACCAGCGTGTTTCCATTGTGAAAAATAATTTGGATCAAAGAACAAATTTAAACCATTGATAACTCATCGTGCAAAATGCAATAAATCTGATCTCGTTTTGAAAAGGTTGAAATAGCATTCAGAGTAACGTCTAAAGACAACAAACATCTCAAACAGCAATATTTCTGAAACTGTACAACTTACGAGTGGGTAAAATTTTCATCTTTAACATCTTTCAGAGCATAAAAGGCAAGTATTTAAACAGAGTAAATGACCAAATTTGAAAATTCTTCACGCAGTTTGCCATTTTTGATTGATAAATTTTGTTTTAAGACGCAAAAAGTGTTGCACAAGTGCAATTGCGTGTCATATGCTAAAAAAACAATACAAAGTAAAATACCAATAAAAATACAAAATGTAAAACAGTATGAATACGTAAAATGCATCATTAAAATCTTTGATTTTTATTTAAGATAAAAGCAATAATCAATCTGTTGAAGTACTAGTGTAGGAGGGGAGAGGGGAGTATGCGCGAGCCTAATGAGTAATTAATATCCAAGTATTCCTGGCATTCTCATATCTCAGCAATCGCGTTCCTTCCTATAATTGAAGCCCTCCCTGGCAGAGCCGGATAGATAGCTCCATAACTTAAGAATAACAGCTGCAAAACGTCGTGCACTAGTGGAATAATTGTAGCTTTTAGCGACGAAAAGTTGTTCGTCCCTTTTGAGACTGATGGCACGAAAAGACTGTGCAGGTATAGTGGAATAGCTCTTGGTTGGAACTGTAATTTCCGACGGTCTGGCGGATCGTCGGATCCGACTAATATCTTCCTGTGCAGATTACAAATTTTGTTAAATAATACTAGACCTCTGAAAATTTCGAGTCTGTCAAGCTGGATTCTTGCCAGGACCAACTGACAGTTGACCTGCAAGCTCAGTAGAAACACGCATCGAGTATGTTTCTGGTTTCTACTGGGGTAGTAATGAAAAGCGTGTTGCAGTAGTTGAAGTGAGGGTAGATGTATGTTAGGAAGAGAATTCTGAGCGTTTCGGCATTTTAAATTGACGAAAAAACAAACACATTAATTTATAATTCACCTTGAGGCAAATCGACTGTGTGAAGAGTTCGAAGTTAAGATCTCGGTCCAATGTAACGCCCAGTAATTCGATCGAACCAGTGATCGAAATAGATGATGTCCCGAAGTCGATATTTGTGAAGCACTTGTAGTTTTTGTCAGAGTTTCTGTTGAATTGTATCGCTTGGAATTTGTTGATGTAAACTTTCAGGAAGTTTTTATGATACCAGTCTAGAACTGGATTGATGAATTCCTTGGTACAGATCAGCATCTCATCGAAGTCCATTGATGTAAATAAGAAGCTTGTGTCGTCCGAAAAGCAGAAACTGCTTACTGGATTTGTAAAATTAGATCAATACCATCTCGGCAATATGCGTATTGCTGAAATTGCGATGCAAATATATGATCAAACTGACCAGATAAACATCCTGAATTTGTTGAAAAAAGAGGTAAAAGTTTGAAATTAACCTTTTACAACAAAGTTAGCCGTAACCTAGCTGTCACAGAAGGATTATTGATTGAAAATTTTAAAATTTCCATGGAAAAACCATACGATAAGCCAAAGATATGGCAGATTACATTGCATATTTTTGGAATTCCAATTTCAGACTCCATCGATACTGTATAACGTTTCTTAGAGGCAAACCAAAACATAAAAGTTGCTTCGGATTTGAAACGGACATTTCATAAATGAACGGAAAAAAATGGTGGATGCTCCAAGCGAATCGAAATCCCACCACACTACAAAGTACCGGGCTACAGTTGGTACAAAAGTCTGAATTTAAAAAATCGGGGCAAAATTAGATTCTGGTATCACGACATTCAGAATTGGTGTCGAAAATGTCTTAGGAAAGGTCATTTTTCTAATAATTACACCTCATCGAATAATAAACCAACTCAAAACCAAATTCCAAATTACCAATATTTTGGGACCGGAAAGCGACTTAAACACTGAAAAAATGTTTACAAGCCTAAGCCATTTTGATAAGTACCAATTTTAAGCTTTCACTCCTTGGAAAAAGGGAAAGCTTAAGCTTGGCATTCCCAATATTTTTTTCAATTTCTTAGATGTATCGACGTTTTTCCATTGATTTTCCCTTTCTGTATTCCTTGCAAAACGCTGCAATTTCAAATTCGAAGTCATCTCAAGTTACAACTAATTCTTCAGCTTTGGTTAATGAGGTTGCTTGTTGAAATGTTTGAATCATTTCTCATAGTTTTTCGTTGATGCTTTTATCAGTATCGAATAACAAGGTGTTCATCTTCCAAAACGACGGTCCTCTTCTAATTTTGATGAGAAATTTATTATTGCGGAGCAGAGTTTGTGATCGCAATTTGGTAAATTTTCAAAGTCAAACTTGACTACTTTCTATGAAAAATTTATCGAAGTTTAATTTCGATCTATCCAAGACTGACTTAAGTAATTTCTTGAAAAGAAGGAAAATCGTTTCAAGGTTGGATTCTGTTCTTGAAATGCATCTACTGGATGCAATTTTGATTTTCTATGAGAAAATTCTAAATTACCATCCTCAGTTTGGTTAGAAATTGTGGTACGGTCGTGTTCTTTTGATTCCACAAAATTCAGGTCTCCTATTAGAATAATTTCATCAAAGCAATTAATCTTGCTTTCCATTTCTAAGTTTAAGTTTTCAAAAATGCGCCATATTCTTTTCGACTTGCAGGTGCATAAATGTTGACCACAATGATTATTTTACTTTCGATATTGCACACGGTAGCCGATGAACCCTGGAAATAAATTCAGATTCACAAAATTTGTAAATAGAGAACTCCTGTTAATTAAGGTGATTATTCCATAGCATTTGTTGCAATTTGACCTGAAGACGTTGAAGCTCGAGCTGAAAACAGATTCAAAGTACTTTGAATCTTTTTCCGTGACAAAGTGGGTTTCTTGTAAAGCGATAATATCAAGTTTTAGGACTTTCTCGAATAGATCAATAACTTTAGCAGTTCTATTATGGATACCGCCAACATTAATTGTTGCTATAATCTTTCTATTATACATGAGAAATAATAAATAAGTAAAAATAAAATGCATAAAAGTGAAATATTACTGCTGGTTTTGGAATAAATAAAATATTAAGAAAAAAATGATTAAATAATGGTGATGCTGCTCATGAACATTTATAACTTTCACCATCATCCCTTGTAACATTTTGCGACTTTTTTGCAACAGAGGGGGGAGAATCAGCAGAAAGAGCTTGCTTACCCATCTTTTTTGTTGCTTTGGGCATGTAATCAACCAGGAAATCCTTTTCGTACTTTTTATCGTACATTATTTTGTCTCTAATATTCGACAATAGGAAACCAAATTTGTTTTTTCCCTTCCATTTCTTGCGATCTACTGCATACGGATCGCTTTTGCTCTTCATAATGCCCCAGTAACGGGGTGGGAGGAGAAATCCGGAATCAAATTGGCGCCTATTATATGGCTGTCAGCAAGTTCTTTTTTAAATGTTTAATAGCCTATCTTGTAGAGCTTTTTCTCCTCTTTCTCCCTGTGCTATTCATTTTTTTTTGTTAATGGAATTTGTTTAAGAAAAATGACCTCGAAAGAAGACACCTTCAGATTGCGCGTGTACAAATTCTATTCCGACAACATCGAGAGGGGGAAAAACCACACGGTTCGACATTTCCAGGCTGCAGGTGCAAAAATATCGACTGTGTATGAAATCCTTAATCGTTTCCACGCAAATCTACCTGCTTCCCGTCAGCCAGGCTCCCGTGGATCACTCATCAAAATGACTCCGTGCAAGATGGGTGCCTTGAGGAGGGCGATGGACCACAAGAGCGGGATTTCTCAGCTCCAAACGGCTGAGAAGTTCGGATGCAGTCCGAAAACCATCCAGAATTCCCTGAAGAAGCTGAACATCAAAGCCCGGAAGAAGCAGCGCATTCCCCAACGATCCGCGGCCCAGATTTCCACCACCAAAAAGTTGAGTGGACGACTTTTTCGGAAGTTTGGAAATGCCGCTTGGATCATTGATGATGAGTCCTATTTTACCCTCTCCCACTCAACCATCAGTGGCAACAACATCTTCTATACCTCCGACATCACCGCCACGCCTCCTAGGGTCAAGTTTTCGCCGAAAACCAAATTCAAGAAGAAGGTTCTGGTGTGGATTGCCATCGGACCAAATGGCATGTCGAAACCACTCATCAAGGAGTCCAATTTTGCGATAAATTGCGCCATCTACCTCGAGGAGTGCATCAAAAGGCGTCTGAGACCCTACATCAGAGCGAACTACGACAACTACGTGTTTTGGCCAGACAAGGCCAGCTCTCACTACGCAAAAGTGGTGATTGAGCACTTGGACCGTGAAGGGGTAAACTACGTGGCCAAGAAGGACAACTCCACAAACCTGCCCAAAGCCCAATCCATCGAAGACTTCTGGGGTATTTTGAAGGGCCGTGTCTACGCCAATGCAAATGGGTCAAACTCAGATTGTGATACATCTCTATTGTGTTCTTTAAATGACATACATAATTTTTATTCTGTTACCGAATTTCTCAAAGATGCTTGATTCAGTAGCACTACAGATCCTTTGAATTTTGTGGGTAGCTGAAACAAAAGGATATCGACATTGCAAACCTGTGAAAACTCAATTACTACTGTAGTGACCTGAGCAAGTATACTCTTAAATTTCATAACAAAAAAATAAAAATAAAATAAAAACGTTTGTAATGAAATTTAACAGCATGCTATTAAACAAATTTTACTACTTTTTCAAATCCGACATTACAATCAATGCAAAGCTTCATCCTTCTAAACCAACAGCAAAGCAGATACCCCAATCGAAAGCAAACTTACCAGGCGAGTAATTTTGAATTCCCACGCCGTGTGCTAAGTTACATCTATAGAAGAGATTAATTTTCAAGATGTCTTTTTCACTCAATCCATCGACTTTTATCTTTTGTCCATCTTTCAGCTCAATCATCGGCTGTGATTTATCTATTGCAAAGGCATTACTTTCATAGTGTGTTGCACTGTTAAAGTTGTAACTACTGCTGATTAAGTAGTGCTCCAAATATTTTCGAATTTTATAATTCCTCAAATATGTGTCTACAATATTTGAAAATATGACCTTGACATATTTATCTCGATCATGCCTCATGTGTTCGTGATAAAATCCCAGCGCATGCATTAACTCGTGAAGGACGCCGTTCTTGGTCAGACAATTCGAATGAAGTTTCAATTTTCTTGCGCCGTCGTTTTTATACTTGATAAAAGAGCTGCATGATAAATGTGCATTTTCCATTACGATATCCATATAAGTTGTTTGTCTTTCGTGTGGCATAAACTCGATGCACATAGCATCTTGAATTCTCACCATCATACCTTCAATCAACTTTTTCTGTGCCTCTGTAAACTGCTCATCAATAACGTAAGGAATCAAGGAATTCGACCAGGGCAATATCGAGTACAAAGTCGTCCAATCAGATTTTAAATATTTCTCGTTTTTATCAGAAGTATTTTGATTGGAATGTGTCAGTATTTTGGACACCATAAATATCTCCTTCCACAAGATCTTCTGTGATTACTGACTAAATAATCAAAGTGATAAAATAATGTTCAATATGAAACTTTTTTCTCACTGCACAAAAGAAACACCACATTAATCATGCATTATTGTACAGTTTTTAATATAGTTTTAATGGAAATCGCAATATATTTGTCACACTTACTGCAACTGTTTAAAAATGTAGGTTAACTGTTACCAATGAAAAAAATATGAAATTTATCATGGAAATTTTTTTCAATGTTGGGGCAGAATTTTATTCACTGGCTTTCAGTTAAGCAACCTGTGTAATGTACATGTTGAACATGTACAGGGTGTTTACAAAGAAAGTTGTGCTGTTTAGCATGGTATATCATCATAATGGTAAGAGATATGGGCACAAAATTTGGTATATGTACTCAGTGGATCATGCAGAAAAAATTGGGCATGGTTTCAGCAAAGTTCATTTTTATCGATTTTCGACTTTCACAAGGGACTAAAAAAATTCAACTTTTAGATAAAGTGTTGTAGAAAGCTTAGAAATGTGCCCAATCCTAGGGTTTCAAATATGCTGAATCCAAAAATGATAATCGTTTTAGGCCAAACACTGCAGTTGCAGGCCAAGCGCTGCAATGATTAAGCATAGGCATAGACTGTATGCAAGCGGTCATCGATTGCAGCGGCACCCACATTGAGCATTTGTTGTGAAGGCATAATTTCCTTCTTTATCTGTTGCGAAGGCATAATTTCCTTTGTTCTTCCTCATAATTCACTTTATTTCTTAGCTTTAACCTTGATTTTCTGCATTTTCGCATGTGCAAGTTCACTGATCGCATGTGCATTATTATTGTTCAAAGTTCGACGTTAATGAATAAAATTTACATGATTATTTCTGTGCATGAGTTACTGTGCACGACTAAGACAGGGTGATAGCTGTCCCTCAAAAAATACTTCTAAGCTAGCTACACCAAAACGGCTTACACTTGCTTGTAGAGAGTTTAATTCTGCGTTGAATGATGTATCATATAATGCGTTGGCTTCTACAGGGTGGGAGACAGCCAAAGAAAAAGAAAACCCAGTCAAAACTCGCTGATTTTCTAAGAATTTTTGTACTAACTCAGTTAAATATTGGATAGCGGCGAACGAAAACATTAGGAACCCTACACTTCAATCCGCAGCATTATCTTGTCTTATCTTAGCAACTTACGCCGGTTTGCAATGAACAGCGTTTCTCATGCTTGCCTACTGTTATTCAATCACTTGTCATTTAGACAACATAAATAATATTTTATTTCTAATCGGAATAAGAAACTTAGGGAAAAATTGCTGATTATGATGATTCACTAAAATTTTGAACAAAAATTTAAAATTTTTGATATGGTTGTCTATTTTCCCAAACTTGATTGATTAATTCGTCGATGTTGAAGAACCAGGAAAGCTTGGCAAGACATTACATCGATTTTAGGCATCGGTAACTGGAAGGCTTGCGCGAGAATTCAGATTAGTGGACTATCTTGGAAACTAATGGAACTGGCTGTCGAATTCCATGAACACTTTTATTTGCACTTTTCTTACAGCAGAACAATTTATATGCCGGAAGTAAAGTCTGAATTCCTTCTCTGCTATTTCGAAACTTTGTCACTATAAGAAGCTCGTGAGACGATTGCTCGACTAAGTTAGCAAGTTGTAAATGCAAAGTTAAAAATTTGCCCGGAAGAGATAAAAAATACATACATACACCACTAGCTGACCAACATTTTTACTAATTTTCGACAAGAAGCGAATGTAAAAAAGAGCACTGGCTAGTAGACTATTCACGTCTGTGTATGCGATGTGAATTTATAAGACCCATTTCTTATTACATGTAAACATCACTTTTTCCAAATTTGTAGCAAAATTTTACAATTAAAAAGTTTTATGAAACGCTCACTTGTAAAAACGCATGTAAAATCGCTGTTATTTACAAGTGAATTAACTAGTATCTACAAATCGAGACCTAATTGCGAATACCTCATAACATCATTCTTATACTTTTTTGAATATGTGTATTATGACTTTCATAAAAATTTAATGTAGCAACTTTGAATCGTGAAAATTACTTGAAACTTTCGTGAAAATTCAGGAAAATTTAAGACAGTTGAGGAAAATACAGGAAAATTTCAAAAAAGATTGCGGTCTCATTCTTTTATAGTCAGTTTACAGAGTTTACTATCCAAATATCACTGCTCTAACACTCAAGGATTCTGAGAAATCTGAATCTAAACCATATCCTTCAAATCGATCCGACATTCTGAAAAATAGATTTTGTAAAAATCGGATACCATACACTTAATATGTCGGTTGCATCTTAGATATAAAAAAACTTATCAATATTCATAAATAAAATGTTTTGCAAAGTCATTCACATTCATTTAACATTTTGACTAAAAATGAAGTTACGAGGTATTCGCAATTAGGTCTCGAAATACAAGAGTGTAACATTATGAAACCCAATATTTGTAATTTTCAAAATTACAAATTGTAATTACAATTGTAACAACGAAAATGTGGTGCAACGCTGGGGTTATTAATTTCGCCGTTTTACAAGTTTGTAGTTGTAAAAACGTTTTATGAAACCATACCCTGACAAAATTGGCCGAAATGGCTTATAGCACAGATTCACTCACTATGAATAAAACTCTTAGTTTTTCCGGCCGATATTCGGCTGAAAGAGGTAACTGGTGCTGATATGTCTGAAAAGGTTAATGCGCATTATGAGACTTCCTTGCTGAATATTCACTAGCGATTTTTGACCAATTTTATCCATTATAAAGCTTTATTTTTAAAACAGTTTCAATTTGCTGACAGTATTGTAATTTAATTTTAAAAAGCTGAACCTGATTTTTACATATAACGCATATGACTGAAATGTGATTTGAAGGTAATTCCAATCAATATATCACATGCTAAGAGATTTTTCATCCAGTCTCCTCAATTCAGTTCGTGTTGTTAACTTGTAAATTCATTGGTTGCAATTTATCACAACCAGCAAATGAACAGGATTTCCTTTCTAGTATGGGTTTATGTTTATGCGTCGTGTGACAATTCTTTTCATCTGCTAATTTTCTTTTCCTTGTTTGTTCGCCAATACCATCCTCACATTTTCGGGCAGAGCAACTGCTACATGCCGACCATTCAGTTACATTGCAAATGCACTGATAACTCGGACATTACTCGGTAAAGGCAAGATCAACCATACTGCTTCCTCGGCCGCACGCGCCCTTTGACAAATTACCGTCATCTATGGCGAGCAGAGCATAGTAAGCATGACAGCCATATTCGCGAAACAACTTGCAATGAGGCGAATGGTACGTTTTAAACGAATGGCAATATGGTCGGCGCGAATCATTACAGAAAACTTTGAAAAAGTTTCGGCGACGCGTGGGAAGGTCTAATCAAATGGTGAAATTGACAATCGTTCCGCCGAAACAGTTACTTCACCAGTTATACCCATGCGACATGATCATAAACTGTTCTTTCCACTGTGCTACAGTTGCACCATTCGAAAACAACAAACGGAATGCCAACACATGGATACAGAGAGAGCAATTACAAACACGTATTGTACGGTCGAAGTCTACAAAGCTCTCGACTATAAAATAATGCGTCACATTTGTTCAATTCGTACCGCTTTTTTGCAAATTCATATTTTCTTTTGTTTTTAGCTCATTAAATTACATTACATAGTGGCATTACAAGAAAATCGCCCAATACGACAAAAGGGGCGGCGAAAGGGGTTTGTTCGATGGCTATATTGACAAGTTTTTGAAACTTAAACAACAAGCTGATGGGTAAAATTTAAAAAAAGACAAAGTCGGATTAGCTCTTTACAAAAAAAATGGCGATGATGATTCGTTTTATAGTGTACCAAAATGGTGTAAGACGGACGAGGATGTGGATCTGTACATTGAAGAGTATTATAAGCATGAAGGAATTCGTTTGGATAAGAGTAAACGAAAACTGAATTTTTCGCGGACGCTGCCAGTTCCTACAACGTCGTCTTCAACAATAGTCTTATTATTCATTCAATAAGTTTCGTCAGTGATAATATGATCGGCATAACGCATAGTCAAGACGACGATTTCATCGATGTATTGAGTAATACGAATGTCGTCATCGCTGCATATACAACCGAGCAGGCTCGTTTGAAGTTGTACATGTGCTTGGAGCAACTTCAATCGAGCGTCTAATACTTTGACACCGGTAAAATTTGCTTGATAGATTGTCTGAAAAAGCAAAAAAAATAAATCAAACTGACTCGTCTTTTACAGATTCTGTCGTATTTACATCGACGCATGGCCAGTGGAAACGCGAACTTGGTTCATATTTCGGTTTCATGTCCGATGAAATGAAGGAATATCGGATGGCAGCTTCATTTCTAAGTTCGTCGGGTGCGGCCCGAAAAATTACACAATCAAAATCAACACGCCGGCACTTTCGTTACCCGCATCGACAAACAAGCGAAAATCAGGCAAATCGTACATCATCAAAGTTCGCAGATTCAGTTTGAACTGTGCCGTCCAGAAACAGCTGAATTTCAAATCGATGCGAAAAATGATAAAAGCTTTCGTACTGAACAACTGTCGCGAAGAATCACAATCGTCACGCCGAAAATTGAGCGAATTCTCGTAACACACGCCATCGTTACAGAATATACAACAACAAACAAACTACAACAAACGAGTCATATAGAAAAACTTTACGACCGTTCTGTACAGTTATTGAATACATTTGTTATAAATTTTGTATCATAATCCATCAAATTTTCATTAAAAAAAACATACATTTAAAAAGTTTTTTGTAAAAAATATAAATCATTTTTAGGAGACAAACTTTGCGCAAGATTCATAGGTTTCGCTTGACTTGATTGAATCAATTTTCTGTCTGGAAAAGCAAATATCGAGTCGCGATTCATCAAACAAACCAGCTAAAAATAATTTTAACGAAACGAGTAAAACTGACAAAAAAAAGACAAATTGATCTGTTAACTAATGAGATGAGAACAAGCTAACTGATTGACAAACTGACAAATTAGCTAGCAGAAAACTGATAAACTAGCAAATCAGCAGTTTGTGTACAGGGTGTCCCGTAAATACACACCCCCCCCCCCCTCGGAAACATACTTCCAAGCTAGCTAGAGCAGCATTTGATGCACCATCTTGTAGAGAATTCAATTCTGCG
>JAQGBA010001608.1:0-13503 GCA_034698125.1 Prionchulus punctatus | reverse complement strand
CTTTAAAATTGTGTTTGCAATTTGGTACAATTAAAAAAATTTTTTCGAGTGCAAAATATCACAATTAAATATCACAAAATTGTGATATATCACATCATTTTGGATTGTGATATATCACAATCATATCACAATTGTATTGATATATCACATCACAATCATATCACAATAAAAATCTCAATATCATAACAAGGCTAATCCAGATAGGGTCTGAAGGTAAGGTGCTAATCAGTTGGAAGTGAGAATGTTTGAATATAACTGTCAGATTCTCCACATGTTGAAAGAGCTGAAACTTGGGTAGGGGTGATTAGGAACATCGAAAGAACATAGATGAGAATTTTTGAGACTCATATTCAACACAGTTTGTACTATCGTAAAATTTGATATTAGGATGTACTGTACTTCTGATGTGAAAGTACTAACATTTAGCTAGAAAATTTGAAATTTGACATCTTCGGATAAGTGTTGAATTCCAATTCATGTAAGCATCTAAAATGTTCAGCTTTCGTAAAATATCTATTAATTAGTTATACAGGTTAGGTTGATTGTATATAACTGTAGGTATAATGTTCATGTAATGTTCTTGTTCTTATAATAATGTTAATAATAAGAAGATGATGATGAAGAAGAGTTTTTTAATGTTTGTTGAATCTGAGAAAAACGTAGCTAAACAAGTGTTTGGGTCAAGTAATATGTTTTCAGCAGTTTAACAGCTCAAAATATTGCGAAATCTTTTATCAAAAATAAAAAGTTTGGTGATTAGATCCGCAAACTACAGTATATTATTTGATTTTTACTTTACACACATTATTCCCCAAAAGTATAGAACTCATGAATTGCACTTGCAAATCACATTTGACATACTATACTATTAAGGGTAGGCGTCAAACAAAAAAACTATAATTAACACATAACTTCAGCCCAGTTCGGTGTAAAGCTTTAGTAGGCTGAATACGGACAAATAGTATGAGGTTCGATTCCTGGTCAGTTGAACTTTTTTGTACACTCTTCAACATAGACTATGTTATAATGTGGGCCTATCGGAGCATCCTATACTAATAAAATGGAGTAAAAGAAAACATGCAGTTCAACAGAATGACGCTTTTCCTTCAATGTCATTTTAACTTTTATCAGTTTTATTTTGAAAATATATTTTTTTTATTGAAAAAAACTTTGTAATACATTAATTTAATAAATTTGTTGGTTCGATTTTTCGCATCAGGTGTTGGTTTCCTCTCAATTTTGTTTTTCGGAAAAAAGGTTTCGTGTAGAGCATATACCATTTGGTAGATTATTTCGAACACTGATAACGTAGACAGTCCTAGAAACAGTCCTATGGTTGAGCCTAAATATGTGAACAGGTTGTAACTTGAAAATAGTAAACTGTATTCGACAACCACTTCCGTCATATCGCTGAAATAAATATTTGCTTGCAATATGTTTTTTCTCATATAGTCGTCAGTGAAATTGCGAGCATCGTGGACAACGCTTTTCATTTTCTCAGGTAATAATTTTGATGATGAGAACTTGATACGAGTACACAGTTTCCACGCACAGCGTTTTACATTGTGGACAGTAGATATTGGGATTTTTTTGAAAGTATAATGACAGTTGCTCTTGGGGGCACGACACTCTCAACTGACGGATGTCAATGCACGGGTGTAAGTCAGAAAGAAGTCGGCCAAAACGAAATGCAATGTCCTCGTTTGCTTCGAACCATGGAGCCAGACAATTGCATGTATTAAGTATTTTTTCACCCACGCAATCCGCAAAACATAGTTGCCTATTGTCGTCCCGTAAATTTATTTTTTTCGACGAGTACGTGCCCATGCAATAGCTGAGGTATTCCAAGTTCTGAATGTCGTACGTAACTGGTTTAAGTGAAATCTCGTAACTGTATCCTGGCTGAAGCGATATTGTTGGATACAGTTCTGTGGACGGTTGACGATAGTATGGATAATGAAACATAAGCTTGAAGCCGGCACCATACGGAACATTGTCGACACCACAATATTCATCCTGGTTAATGTTCATTATCACTCGAAATCCACTACCAGGCCCGGTCGTAGTTGCTATTCTGGATTTGAAACCGCTAATTTTTGTATACAGTTGCACTAAATAAGAGAGGATTAACAACTTTTCCTCGCCATCCATGCTAGTTGAAATATAATCACGTTTTCTAGACAGAGCTGCCGACATAAACATTATTTCAATGAAAATGATGATAATCCTTCTTACACGTATTTCATTCGACCCATACAGATTTAACATCGTTGTTTAATTAAAATAATACAAATTACAATCGTTCTTGTCCATATCTTGCTCCTGCTTATTGCTCCTTGCTTATTTGAGAATGTTTAGATGGAACTTTACGTATGCAAGATTTAATGGACTGAATCCGGACGAACGGCCTCCAGTATTTACAGTGCAAAATCTTCAGTCGAAACTGTATCTGAATGTTGATTCGAATTACTCATATGTAGTTATGTAAACGTCTACTGCAAAGTAGTCATTATATCTACATTTCTTGACTTGTTTTCTCTTTTGATGTGGAAAAACACATTTTTTGCGGTAAGGACTAATAATTGTGGCGATGGTTGCAGAAACAACAAATATTTCAATGGAACTGGATACAAACATTTACATCCAGGAGTGGATAACAATGATGTTAGTTCTTGTTTGAAATGTAGGAATAAAAATTCTAAGTTAATTAAATGTTTTAAAGTGTTAAATATTCCCTCGTAGTTGGAATTTTCAGAATAATCGCGAAGATAAGAGTGCTGTGAGTGAATTGATTGTTTGAAAATTCTTCATCCAGTCACTTTTGTCATTGCAACTGTGTGATAATGTTTTCAAATCTGAGCTAGTTTTTAAATCAAACGTTTCCAACCTGGTGCAATTTCTGAGAATGAAAGATAAAAAGCTGTCTCCTGACAGACCACAGTATCACATACGAAATTCTTTCACAGTAATCGTGGTTCACTGTCGCATAGCAGACTTTGGTTTTCTGTATTAAATTTGTGAAATCTGCAGTATAGAAAAGATAACTCCTCAATTTTGTTATATTGTGTAAAAAATTCTTTTGGACATATTTTGAATGAACAGCATGCTAAGGATAATTTTCTTATGATTTGTAAATTTTGAAACAATTTTCCCATTTCAAAATGTGCTTTAAACAAATGGAGATCTGTGGATTCTTCATTAAATTTAAATACAATTTTGTCCATAATTTTATATTGGTCGTCGACTGCGATGAAAAGTTTAAGTTAAGCAAGTAAAACGCTTTAATGGTTCCATTTTGCATTTAGGAGTAGCAACTTGTTATTCCGACGGTTCCACTGCGAATTACCGGCAAAAAATCTGGGAATTTCTTTGGAAAAATAATGAGAAATTCGTTGAAATAACGGCCAGCGCAATAATTGCTTTTTAGCAGGTCAGATTTATTGTTTTTTTTGCTTGTCTTTTAGTAAAGTTTTTAAATTTTTACAACTTTTCTTCTTTTGAAGAAAATAGCAAGCTACAATAAATAATTTGTGCTTTTACAAGTATAATTCATCATTCTGGCGAGTTATCTCTGAATTTCACAAATTTTGTTTTCCCGTTTGAAAATGAGCATCGTCGAAAGCGTCCGTCCGTAAGAGGAGATATTTTGCTGATAACAGTTTTGTATTCTGGTATTTCTGTCATTTTTCGCTTCTCTGTCGGTATTAAACTCGCTAAAAGTTATTGTTATTTTGTGTTTTAGTTGCATTCTGTGAGGATGCTGATCCAGCTGATCTCAAGATCCATGAGGATGCTCGTTTCAACATAAATCTGATCTTTCCACGCAGAAGCAAGGGCTGAATGGGGTTGCTATCAAGTCACAATCGAACCAACTTTTCAAGATTCGAAGCTGAGCTTCGACAATATGAAAAATGAAGTTATTTTTTCATCTCCTTTATCATCTTTGTTTGCATTTTTTTATTTCACATTTATTATATCAGTTTGTAGTTTTTATTGTATAAATAAAAAATAAATTTCAGATTTATTTTAGAAATTGAACAATAATTGAATCAATACAAATATTAAAGTAGGAAACAGTAAATCAAAAAGTTGTTGAAATTTAAAAACTAACAAAAAGACAAACGAAAAAAACAAGAAATCTGAATTGCTAAATAGCATTTTGGCACTGACCGTTTTTCAACGAATTTCTGGTTTTTTTCCAACGAAATTCCCAGATTTTTTGTCAGTAATTTGCACCAGAATCGTCGGAATAATAAGTTACTACTCCTAAATGCAAAATGGAACCATTAAATTGTTTTATTTGCTTAAAAACAACCAAAAAATGAAAAGAATGCCAAAATTTCGTTTTCCATCTTTGCTAAGAGGAATCTTCGCTTTTATCCGCAAAAAAAGGACGGCTGGATATTTTTAGAAAAAAACAAGTTTTAAGCTTGCCTTCTTACGAGGGAAGTTGCCTACATGGTCCGCGCCAATTGAAAAACAAAAAATGCAGAAGTGTAGCTACATATTTGTGTTATAATTACTAAAAATTATAGAGGCCCGTTTTCAGCCGTTGGCCAGCAAATGACCAAATGAAAATTCTAATTTTTATGTGTTATCATTACATGCAAAAATATGTTCTGAAATGTTCGGGCGTATAGCCTACGGACCTTGAGGTTCCGAATCGAATCCCGGCGGTTCATTTTTTTGCTTTTATTTTATTTGACTTTTATTTGACTAGTGGGTCTCATTAAAGTTTTGATATAGTTGCTGAATTCTTTTTAAGGTTTTTTTGGGGTTTTTTTGAAGTTTTTGGCCATATTCGTTATGCTGCGCAATTAATAAATGTAAATGATCAACTAATTTTTCAGCGATAATGTTTTCGGTTTGTGTAGCAACATTGGGATCCGCGGATTTTGTAATAATCTGCATAAATCGCATAGCAATATTTAGTTCATCCATTCAAAAGCAAAAAGACGAACCCGCCCAGGATCGATCCCAGCACCTCAACGTCCGTTGCCTAGTGCGCTTACCACTAGGCTATACGCCCGAACTTATTAGAACAATATTTTTGCATGTAATGATAACACATAAAAATCAGAATTTTCATTGGTCATTTGCTGACCAACGGCTGAAAGCTGGCCTCTATAATTTTTAGTAATTATAACACACATAAGTAGCTACACTTCTGCATTTTTTGTTTTTTGATTGGCGCGGACCATTTAGGCAACTTCCCTCGTTAACGAAATACATCGATACTCCACGAAAATTTCTTGAAGCTTCGTCAAACGGCTCATAAAAACGATTAAATCGCGCCTCAGAAAATTCTGTTCAGCGTCCAAATTTGTTTCAACCATAACTTCGTCGGATTTCAAACGCCCACCAAATCTTTGACATGAAAATGTTACCCATTTTTTCCACTTAAGCTTCGGTTTTAGAGTAACGAGAGGGCGGGCACACTCTAGATGCTCGTTTTCAGTGCCTACAGATTTTCAAGAGTCGCTGTAATTCACTCGTCCTTTGACGTTGTTTGGAATTTTTCCCTTTAAATTTCGCGCTCCAGTGCGAGAAGAACTGTAGACGCGGACATTGTTTTCATTGACAAATGTAGCTCTCCTGAACAACTTTGGTTGCCTATTGGCTGTAGTTGGCGATCATGGACAACTATAGCCTCGAGCGACTGTACTCCATAGTTGCAGTATTGTCGTTGCTCGAGAACTGTAGTTAATGGAAAACTATAGTCGGCTGAAAAACTACTCTAATTTGTTTGTTTAATTTTTTAGAAGTGGCTGCAAGTTGATGTTTTACAGAGGTGGAGAGCGAATTTGTCGAGATAAAGAATGTGAAAAACAAAAATTGTGTTTGTTTTAGTTATTTATGTCAATTTTGTGAAACGAGTTTTTAAATGGAGATAGTTGATAAACTGGCTCACTAAAAGGAATCCTGAAGTTTGTAATTATCTCAGGCTCGGGACTATAGTCGTAAAAGCTATAGTTCTATTCTAGGAGAAACTATAGTTGCAAAACAACAGCAAACAGAAATCAAGATTAAACAAGAAAAGAGCAATTGATGTTAGTTTTTGACAAGAAAACGCAAATTAGTTAAAATCAAAAATTAAATATTGATAGATAATAGATAATCAGGAACCGCAACTCTATGCAATGTCATTATCATCCAAGGATACTTCGTTGTAAGGTCTCTGACCAGCATAGAGCAATCAAGGTACTCGTAATTTGCTTTGTGATCATAATCGAACTCGCATCGTAATACCACTTCGGCCACAGTGTATCTTTTCAAAAAATTATCCTCAATGTAATCGTAATCGCAAGTCGAGGGACAAAGGTCTGCAAATGTTGCGCCATCTGAGCGTTTGTGGCGTCCTCAGGCTTAAAGGATATGGTCTCTTCAGTTTTTGATAACATACATTTTTCCCTGCTTTGCGCAGTTCCACTACATCCTCGTTCAGTATGGCCTCTCAAATTACCTCTGTATAGAAGGACTGGAAGTGTCTGAATACTTGATCATTCACCGGGTCCATGTTTCGACAAACTCGTGCACCAACATAAAACCAAAGGGTAAAAGCTGTCTTTACCCTTAACATCGTCGGTTGCTACACCATTGACGATACAAAAATGCGTCCATTCCCTGGCCTTAATACCGTTCGAAGCGGCCAATGAGCACATTTACTCGCCATACTAACGATTTTATCGAACGAAACAGATTGATCGCTAAGACTATTTTTATGAGCACGAGTAATAATCTACAATCAAACAGTGACCAATAAATAGACATATAACTGTAATCAATATTCAGACGTACTATTGTTAATTACTAAATAGATTAAAGCGCCACTCTAAGTCAAGGCTGAGACTGAGTAAATTACAAAAGATATCAATAAGATGAAATGTGAAATACCAATTAACTTCAACCACAGACGACATGTAAAATTACTGATCGTAAGGAAACAGCAATGTTTCAAAACCAGAACAAACTTTTAAACTATCACGGCAATTACCACAATAAATAACTACAACTGTCTATCATATGATGTACATAAGATACGCTGAATGGTCTGAGTAATTTTGTACAATCAACAGCAACCAACGCTCTGCCTTCGGCGTGAGATTCTCCAAAAAAAATGACCAAAATTACCATGTATCGTGCTATGGCTCGGCGCCACATGGTTCGAACGACTAAACACAACCAAGGATAACTCGCGTCATTATGCGATTACATGCAAGACTAAAAAAAAGTAAAAAAATAAATTTAAGTAACCAAATTGAGAACCAAAATTCCGAAAACCCAAATTAGAAACGACCCAAAGACCAGTGAGCCGAGTCTGATTTACCTTAAGGTACGTGGAAAAAGCCCTGTTTCTGGCCACCCCCCATAATCGTTGGAGGACTCTCGATTGTTCCCTTGCAGGTTCGCTGGAATGGCCTGGATGCGGCTAGTGACAGGCCACAAGTATTGTGGTTCCGGATTCTACATCCATTTAAAAGTACAAGTGTAATGTACCTACTTATTGAATGTGAATATGAATAGAGTATTCATGTACAGTGCTATTGCGCAATATGATGATTCATACCTCTGGAATGTGCTATAGGATGACTCATACATTCCATATAAATGAGTCATACGACTAGACGGCTAGACGGCTAGACAGCTAGACAGCTAGACGTCTAGACGGCTGCATTCCTTTGGGATGAGTCATCGTCTGGAAAGTTAGTATAAATAGGAGCTATTTACCTATGCTGTACCATTGTCTTAGTTTGTAAATGTTGGATACTATTACCATTAAATAAAAGAATATTTTATCGAACGATCATCGTTTGTTTACCCTCCATCGTTTGTTT
This sequence comes from Prionchulus punctatus, assembly GCA_034698125.1. Lineage (NCBI taxonomy): Eukaryota > Metazoa > Nematoda > Enoplea > Mononchida > Mononchidae > Prionchulus > Prionchulus punctatus. The sequence continues at coordinate 5,668 of JAQGBA010001608.1, read as the reverse complement.
ACCCGTAGAGAGAATTGGAACTATGTTGGTCCATTTCCTGATGCTCAGTACTATGAACCTGATACGATGAAAGACTCCCAACGAGGAACTTTCCTCAAATGGCATGATGATCAAAAGGACAAGGTAACAATTCTTCGCTGCCTAGAGTTCGAATTCAACTTGTTTATTGTATTTTTTATTGTAGATCTTCAACTTTCGTGAAGAAATTCTCCATTAATGTACGTCCAACGTAGATATCCTTAGATGTGCTGTTTGAAATTTCGAGACATTTTCATCAGCAAAACGTCGATTGATCCATTCGAAAATTCACTGACGATCACAGGCGCTTGCAACCACGTTTTTCGTCAGATGTTGATTATTGATAAGCAGTCGATTATCGCCGTCAAGTGGCTAAAATGGATTAGTCACACTAGCCATCGAAATCCATCACGCCCGCAACGGTACCTAGTAAAAAGTGGGAAATACAAAGTTTATAGTATAAGCGGCAATAGTTTACGAGTTCAATGGATGATAGTATGTTTATTTGTTTATTAGGCAGTGCGTAAAATTTGCTTTTTTCATTGGCATTCACAGTTGTCCTCAATGTTTTGAAGATCAGACGAAAATGACAGTCGATAAAATGTTGACTGTTCATGTCGCCTACCAACGGACGATCGAACGTCGTGTATATGTTATGGGCAATTTCGATTCTGCCCGCTTGGCCAGGCAATTTTCGATGCTGAAGGGCCGGCATTGGAATTGCCCGGCCAAGCGGGTTTTCTCTAATTTTTCGACGTTTTCGAACGTCCGCCGAGATTTTAGCCGTTTTTCGTCGCCCCCGAAATTCTTTCGTTTAAACTTCGAAAGATGCCCGCTCAGCTGTTTTACTTTTATTCCTCGCCATGCTTATCGAAACGATGGACGGGGACCAGATATCCTTAAGGACATAAATTATTATTTAAAGTTTGCGAGCAAATCAAAACGAAATCAACGGGCGATGTTTCGCCATGGCAGTTGTCTTACTTACCCTTAGCTTCGATAAATCATCACAGAGAACAGTATTTTGTGGACCATATTTTGGAACCTTGGTTCATTGTATTCGAACAGGTGTTAACAATCAAACCGACTGACTAATGGAAATACTCTTGCGTCCACTGTTTACAGTTTGAAATACATAAATTCATCATGCAGAGGGGGCGTTTTGAGTTTTGAGTTGTTGAGTTTGAATGAAATCGAAATGATCGCTGAGGATGCAGTGACTGATGTTAAGAATGCTCGTTTTGAATCGAATTAAAGTCTGTTTAATTAATTACTCGTTTGATAGATAAAAGAGTGTGCAGTTGTCAATCTTTTGGCTTTTAGCTTCCCACGACTAACATGTGCTATTTTTATTTAGAAATTTTCTATGATACTTCATGGTCTTGTTGGCCTCGCTGATTCCTGTTCACTCGGAACTATTTTATCCGATCGATTGTGAATGAAGTTGGCTGATGCCTTCAGTATATTGTTTTCAACGAAGGGAGAAATTGACTTTGGACAGCACATTGGTAGCATTCTACTTGTGAGCCGCGTGAGTTAGCGAGCAATTTCTGGAAACAACGAGTCTGTTAGCTTACAACTGGATTGTCATTCGAACGGACCGAATGGAAATCTTCGGGGATTACCTTGGATTGCTGGCGCCCAGACGATTCCATCCGCAGTCATTGCTCGCCTCCGACGGACTTATGCAAATTAGTGCCAGCGGTAATTTTGTTTTCGCCGTCTACTTTTTAAACAATGTAATTGTTAATTTACTTTGATTTTTGCAGGTTGAAATCAATTAGAGGACGCTGTGGAAGATTTAGAAGCGAGAAAAGTCAAGTGGCCGGCGATCTTTCGAGCAAAGTTTGGAAAGAGAAATTCGGATGTCGGTGACATACCACCGCGGATTAAAATTTGGATTAGAAGCTGATTCCCAGTTGTGCACTGTAAGCATAGCTCCTGATAAAAAAATATATTTTCTGCACAACTATAGTGGCTATTGCCCGACAGGATTTTATGCTCGGGAGCTTTTCAGGCGAGACGCCCGACGTCCGATAACTGACGGACATTAGCTAGACCGTGGAGCAACCCAGCGAGAGCACCCGACTTTATCGTTCGGCTCATCTCCTGGTACAGCCGTAGCAAGTAACGTTTGTTTGTTTGAATCAGTCGCAGCCAGTACACGTTTCTCGTTTCAGGAAGAAAATGAAAACACGGGAGGAATTACAATGTCGAGCGAGTAATTTTTGTCAGACTAAGACATAATGTCCAACTATAGTTCCTGAGGGAATATAGTTGGCGAACAACTATAGTTGTCACTGTACTTCCCGAAGAACTAGAGTTATTGGACACGGACAACTATAGTTTAGACCAACTATAGTTTAGACCAACTATATGGTGCAGATGGCTATTGTTAGTGAAGAACTATAGTTGCTGGGGACTGTAGTCGATTGACCGACAACTATAGCGGACACACTATAGTCTACTAGCAACTACAGTTATCGAAGTCTATAGTTAGTGGCCGTCGACTGTAATTTGCGATGAGCGAAATTCTTGTTGTTTTTTTGTAGATAGTTGGCTGAAATAAATTGGCGTCGTCACGGGCGAGCAACGAAGATTGAGAAACCAAAAAGCGATGCTAGCCAGCGATGAAACGAGCACAGTTTCGATAGGCAAGTATAGTTGGTCTATCTACCGAAAATATTGAACAACCGAGGAGTCGGAGGGGCGAATGTGACTGTCCACATTGCGCCAATCGCCTGAAAATCGGCTTGTAAGCTAAGAATTCATAGTTTCCAAATGTAGCTCGATATTTCACTCGACCGGGCAATGTTTTTATTTTTTTTCTTCGCTTTCCTGGACTCTCGCACCATAAACTGAGCAAAACGAAGCAACTCGTCTACTAGCTAACGAGCGGGCGAAACTATTCTACTGTTATTGTTATCGGTTGAATTTGGTATTTTGTAAGTTTGATGATTTGAATTGTTCGCCGTGATTGTCGTGTACATTATTCGTGTCGAGACAGGTCCTCGGGGCGTAGCTCGTGATGTAGCCGTTTTACTTATTTTACCGGCCGTGTTTTGTGATATTTTTAATAAATGATTGATGCGCCGACATGGGAGAACTCAGCGTTTATTCTCAGGTTTAATTTCAAAGCCCCTTTTGTAAATATTGGTGCTTTTATTTTACACAGAAATAGAACTTCAACAAGAAAACATCAGAATTTCGCCCGAAGGTCCAGCACGAAAAAACGTTTTAGACGTTGTACTGTAGACGCCTCGGTGGACCGGGCGATGGGACTGGAACGTTCCAAGAAACAATTTTGATCGGCGATTACCGCGCTGAGACTCGTTTCGGCTCGTCGTCCATCGCAAGAACCAGATTTTCAGTCGGACACCTTAACAAAAACAATTTTCGACGCATTTTTTTGTTTGCAAAATGACTGAACGAGTCAAAAAATTGAATGGCGTAAGAAAATACCTAGAAAACGATGCAACGAGCAAAAAAAGCTCATTGAACACTGAAGAAAAGCTCGATGGAACATGGTTGGCGAGTCCAACTATAGATGCTTTATCCGATGGAATATCGAACAAACGTGGAGCCGGGCGAGGCGTCATCGAACTCGGAAATGCAATTTGCATATCCTCCTCCGATTCGTGATTTCTCCTAGAAAACATGGAAAAATGACCCAAGGCGGCTGTTGAGGGAAACGGGCAAAAAACTTACCTCGACTTCGGAAATAGATGGTTGCGTCCAATCGGCTTCCACAGTCATATACGGATTCATCCCGCGGATTGCGAAACTGAGCAGTCTGCGAGTCATCGAGCGACTTTGCAGTTTAGCAGCCACCCTCCGACCACGCGGCATCAGGAATTAAGGCGAATGTTCTGGAATCGAAAATGGTCTCGGAACGTCGTCGGTCGGACCGAAAATTTCTTCAAATTCATAATTCGTGGCTAAAAACGAGTTCTACTTTAAATCCCACTCAACTACAGGCGTTACCTATACGTAGTTGAGCAACGACTATAGTTGATGAATCACAGTAGTTCTCTTTTAAAATATGGTTACTATCCAACTATAGATATGCAACGATAGGAAAAGAACTACAATGTGTACGACTATAGTCGTCCGTGAACTATAATTCTCAAACAACTAGACTGCAATCAAAGTTTACCTTCGGCAAACTGTAGTTGCTCGTCCGCGTCTAAAGCTGGTCTTTGAATAAAACTATAGTTATGCCCGAACTGTAGTCACTTAACTCTATAGTTGTCTCTTATTGTCAACTGAAGTTTCCGACCGGATAACCGGACAACGTAGGCGGATGCAGTTGGATTCCTCGCGTCCAGCCGCATTCAATGGTCACTGATTCGACGTCCGCCCGCAACAATCCACGTCGGCGGCGGCCCTCGATAGCTCACCGCCCGCACTCGTTTTTTGGCTAACAGTGGCGGTTGAAAATTCGGAACGGATGTCGTTGGAATCGAGAACGAGAGACGGTTGGAGGTCCAACTAATAGTTTAACTATCCGCTGGCTTATATAGACCGATAATGATAGACGGACAACAATTATGGACAACAACTTTAGACAGCGAACGCAGAGTGAAATCAGATTGGACAAACAAAAATTAAAATTGCTCACGGCCGGTGGACCCTAGAGGACAACTTACATTTACGAACAGCATCTCGGATTTTGACTAGTCATCTGCATATCTTCTTTCTGATTCAAGATTTCTCCTAGAAAACGTCGAAAGTCGACAAAAATGAGTCGGGGGCATTAATCGAAACGGGAAAACCTACTTGAACGTCGGAAAATCATCGTCCATAGTTAGTTGAGTGCAATCGGCGGCGATAAGCGGATTCGGTTTTTCTTCCTGCGGATTGCGAACCTGCCCACGGGCGAGTCGCCGAGGAATTAAAGGAAACGTTTTCGAATCGTAAGAGGTGTCGAAATGTCGTCGGCTAGTGCAAAACTTTGTTCACATATCAAATCGCTGCTAAAAACAATTATAATTTTTAATTAAACTCACCAAACGGCATTAACTTTAGTTTATCAAAGACTATACTTGATGAATCACTATAATTGTTCAGTACCTACAGTTCTCACGCATCTATAGTTGACTGAACAGACACTGGAGAACTATAGTCACCAGATTAGTGAAAAGTATAGTTCAAGGAAGAGTAGTGTGACCTACTGATGACCATCAACCGTTGAATTAGTGCGATCAACTTTAGCTGTACACGGACTATACTTCTCTCATGATGTCCACTTGCAGCGACGTCCATCCACCATAACCAAAATTTGCATATATTCCTCATGCTAGGATTCCATCGGCTATAGCTGCCGCTGGATTACGGAACGAGAGCCGGGTATCGATGGATTCACGTCGGCGAACCCAATTCAACGGTTCCGAATCCTGGTCCCCTTTCCTCGACGGCGTACGTTCCTCGGTCAGCTTTTAAAGAAAAACATTTAATGATTCTAAATTAAAATTTAATTGCACAATTTAAAAATTTCGACGTAATTACATTTTTGCTCTTTAGGCGCGTTTTGCGCGACCGGAAAGTTCAAATCGACGACGCGCCTCGCGATAAAAAAAAAATCGCCGCGCGTCTAGTTTCGAAAACTGACGCGAATCTCGTCGGCCCGGGCGCAAAACGGGCGCTGGCG
>JAQGBA010001607.1:0-13503 GCA_034698125.1 Prionchulus punctatus | reverse complement strand
CCCTACTAGCACACTACATGGCCCACGCAGTCAGAATTAAAACTGGAGGTGGCACCCCGTGAGGTTCCCTCGTAAGTAGCAACAGGAAAAAAGACATGCAACATGTTTGTGGAGTAAACATAAAGCAATAGATAACTATTTGCTTGGCTCGTATTTCGGATAGGCAACATGTCCAGATGGACCTGCAGTAGATCAAAACAAATAAATTAAATAGAGGCAGAATTTATTAATTTATTCTATCGCAGTTATTGACTATATGGACGATTTCAAAAGTCACCCGGCAACCAATTTCCAGAAATACGAACATCAGCTTCGAGCAATTTACATAATTCAAACAACAAATAATTTTTCCATTGCTACCAAAGTACATTTTGCATCAGAAGTTACATGTATGTACATGGTCCAGGTCCACCCAAGTCATAGCCGTGGTCCAAATTTTTTCAAAATTCATTAATGAATACATTCTGAAATATTAATTTTACTTCAATTTGTTTCTTTGTTATTTTCCAAAGTAGTACTCAACAAATTGGTGGTCGGGAAAAATGATCATAATGGGAGAGAATTGTTTGTAGAGGAAACGATAAATCATTTATATCGGCTGTGTGTGGCTGATCTATTCGCTGGCAGGAAAGCAGTACACGCCAAAGTTCCTTGGCTAAATGATCAAAGTAATGGCACGTCACGCCAATATAACCAGTGCCACCACCGGGTCTTGACCATAGATCAGCGGTTATTGTTTTGTATTCTGAGCATTTCAATGATGCACTGACCTTTAGCTTCAGTTTTTCAGTAAGATCTTCAATGATTTGTCCAAATTCTATCCAGTAGATGTGTCAATTTGTTTGACGATACTGTCAAAAACATGTCACGGATGTACCAGTCATCAATTAATAATCTAGGCAGCGAGTTGGCGACAAAGGCAATAGCAATTTTTTCGATGCAAGTTCGGAATTGTGCAGAATTTTTGTCTAATGCCTCCTTTGATTTCTTCGCGAGATCATAAGCTTCATGAAGCTGCAGTTGCTTTCTCTTGCATAAGCTGGATGATGATTTGCTTCTGATGATATGCGCACCATTTTTGTCGCAGTTTCTTCAGCAAGCTGCTTCGATTTGACAAACTCTTCATACACTTTTGAATGTGCGCGCTTGAGGTGATTCTCCAAATTCGTAGGAAACAGGCCCTTTATCGATGCCTGGCAGTTCTTCCATGTATTAACATTCCCCTGTTTGTTATAGTCGTAATAATCATGACTCGGGTTTTTTTCCTCAATAGTCAAAATCGCATTTTTTGCATGACAATTTAGTACCACAATTAATTATACTTTTAAACTTATTTTCTCCCACATCTGACTTTTTCATTGACATCTGACATTTCTTTTTCACAGTGATTGTGGCAGCAATGTCACGTTGATCGCACAAATCGCTTCTGTTAATATCGCATCACAGAATTAGAGAATATTTTCTTTATTAAATGGTACTTAAAAACAACTTACTCATCACCGACGACCATACTGCAGCTAATTTCTTCGTCAAATTCGTTACCAGAACTGACCATTTTCATATACAGATTGTTGAATAATTGGAATTGTCAATTTATTTCATGTATTCTCCTTCCTGCCTCGCTCTGCGGTGGTGGGACCATTTCCATTTTGTTGTTTTCGCGCGTATATATATACTTATATCACTTTTGGCGCAATTTAGAAAAAAAACTAATATTGAACTAAATTTCTTAGTCGTTCTTGTAGCTTATTAGTTCAGTGCACTAGTTCAGACAGACTAATTTAGTTCTAGTTCTGGTGCACCATAACTAAAAAAAAAATTTCTAGTGCACTAACAATGTTAGTTATTTTTTAGTGCACCATAACAACACTACTTGGTAGAAAGGACATTTCAGATGGATCTGCAGGCAAGTAGATGCAACCGAATTATCCAGTAAATTAATCTTTTGATAATGGTAACAAATGTTCGCTTATTGCACTACTACCGACAAACTCAACAAAGAAAAGTTCCAAAACGTTAATGCCCGTGTAGTGACGTAGTGCCCATCTCATCCATTTGCAAAAAAATTATGATGCTTACTTAGTTTCTTTTTTGATTTTTGGTAACTCGTTTTGTAATCTTACAAAAAAAGAAACGCCTGTTTTTCTTTTTTTGCAGGTATATTGTTAAATTTGACAGATTCCATTACATTTTCAAATAAATCATACAGTTCGAAAGCCATTTTTCACTTTGAGTAATCGAGTTCAATTGTGTATATGAGTATGTCTTGTACGTGGCACAAACTGCTCCACCAACTTCGTTCCATCTTTTCAGTTTCATTCTCTTCAGCTGTCTGTTGCAGGGATAGAATGTACAAAATCTATGGCAAAATTTTTTTTAGAGTAACCCGCTTTTGTATCCTGCAAATTCACCTACCTGGTGATCATGTTTCGCCCAGTCGCTGTTCGCTCAAAAACATTGCCCAGTGATGAGCACGCATAGAGCTGCACCCATTGAATATACAGTATGTCACTTTTTTGAACACGTTGTTTCAGTCTGCATGTTGAAGCCAACTCCGGCGATAGGTACATCACTGTGCCGTTAATCGACATCGTTAAGTATGTTGATGCAGCAATTTTAAACTCAGCTAAGCCGAAATCTGCGAATTTTACATTGAGCAAATTGTTGGAAACCTGGAAAATAATCAACTGATGAAACTAAAATTTAAGTTTAAGTAAACGCACCAATATATTCTCCGGTTTAATGTCTTTGTGGCAAATTTTATTGTCAGGCAAGTATGCGAGACCAAGCCAGCAAAACTTAGCAATTCATTGTTAATCGTGCCATGGTAAAACAGAGTCGATTTAGCAAAATCTATTCATCGACCCACCTTTGACATATTCCATAACAATGAGAATTTCCATATGTTCAGCTTGCTCGAAGGAACTGAAAAAGTGTAAAACATTTTCATGCGACATTTGCCTGAATAATTAGCAAAATTCATTTCTGAATTCTTCCAGAAAATATTCAACAATCAATAGTAAATAAGTATGTTCAAAAATACGCACACTCTTTCCTCAAATTGAATATGTATGACATCGCTCAATTCTGCACTTTGGCACTCAAAAATAAACTCAAGTTAGTTTTTATTAAAAAAAAACTTCTCCTAAGGAAAGCTAAACTACATGAGAAACTTTGTTGGCTTATTTTGTACTTCAACAATTCAGCTTCTCGAAAGCACATATCCCATTGTGCCGAATAATCCTTATTAAAATCTAAGCAAAACTTCTTCATCGCCACAATGGTAGCTTTGTAATGTGGTGCCAGTACCTGGTAACTTGTAGTGTAATGGAACTAATGGAAATCCGAAGCAGATTTATTGAATAATTAATTACGGACAAATATAAAGAATACGAAGCACGAATATAATTCAAAGTGAACCAAAACTCCCGTGGCAAATCTACGATTAATATTACATGAACTTACGTAAAACTGCACGTAAAGCAAAACAGGTTTAGGTTTTATAGCTATCTGTGGGGGAGATTGCAAAACCCAAAATAGAAGTGTAAAACAATGAACAAGAAAGCAGCCTTTATGTTATGAAAGGTTAAGAAAGTTATGAATAGGTGAGAGGTGAAATGGCAACAATAGGGATTTTAGATAAGCTTCGGAAAGCTATGAATAAGCGAAAGGTGAAATAATAACAATAGAGATTTGAGAAAGGGTTAGGAAAGTTATGAATAGATGAAAGGTGAAATCACAACAATAGGAATTTTAGAACAAGGACAGATTTAGAAGTTCTTTGTATTACTATACAAGTGTACAGACCCCGGTGGGTGAGCTAAGTCAATTAAAAAAGCCAAAAGTGGCTTAGACACTTTTTTAAAAGTGTCTTTTGCTAAGCAAAAGAAAAGACAATATTTTTGAAAAGCTCGAAAAGACACTAAAAAGAAAGACATTTTTAAGTCAAAAGAGAATATTAATTGTCTTTTTGAAGCCCAGATTTTTAACAAAAAATTGACTACAAGCACAATTTTTTACTGCAAAAACTGCATAACATTTCTTTTTTGATATATTTTTAATCTTTACATTTGTTATAAATAAAAATTTGCCTAATTGAGTCTTACTGTACATTCTGTCTGCTCGAAGGCCAAGCAAAAATATCAGCAGATTAATGTCGACCACAATTTTTTGATTTTTGGAATATTTTCGATCTCCATTTCTGATCGATTATTGGTTTTTTATTATACTAGTCAATAATCAAATTAATCAAAGGTACGTACCGTATTTCCTTGAATACATCCCCCCCTTAGAAGTATCCCCCCCTTGAATATATCCCCCGCCTTGGAAACCTTTGAATTAATACATCCCTCCCTATAAATACATCCCCCGGGGGATGTATTTAAATCAAATCAAATATAATAATAATAATATAATAAATTATATTAAATAAATTAAATTAAAATATATGTTAATAAAATATATATATATGTTTTTGGGAATAAAAAGTTTTGGAAGTTTTATGAGGTACTGATTAGCACAGTAACATATGTATTTCTTAAAAGTTGATGCAAAAACGTGTTTTAAAAATTTTGCAAAAAGACAATAAAAAGTAAAAGAAAAGACACTTTTTTTAAAAATTGTCTATAAAAGTAAAAGAAAAGACAATTTTGGAAAAAGCTCGAAAAGACACTTAATAGAAAGACACTTTTTTTCCCAAAAGCTCACCCACCGGGGTCAGAATGAGCCAAATTGTTTCATTTACTATGGTGTGTTATGCATTAAACCAACAGGAAAAGCTTCTCAGCAATGGCTGTTTGAAGCGGCGCCACCAAGTAAACTGCAGTATCGTTAATTTGGATATCTTTAGATTAACATGTTAGCCTTTTAAGCCCAAATCATTCCTCAAAATTCATCGTGTATCTCAGGTATGAGTGTACACATATTTAATAATTTTTGTAAATTATGATATTAATTTTTAGCTGGATTGAGAAATATTCGGTCAATGATCTTCAGTTTCCAATTGGCTTTAGTGATCATTACTGTTGGTCCACTGTCGACTTTAAATGATACACGCCTATTTAAAAATATTTCGTTTAATATTATTGACGTTTTATACTATTGAATATATTCACAAATAAATTATTCCTCGATCCGGTAAATGGATTAGGAATACAACAGCAGGGCGAGAGGCGCCTCATCAACTACTCTTCATTCTCTGGTCTACCACACAATATGTGCTACATAATGGAGTTCTGGACAGTGTCCCTCGAGACTACAGTAATTTGAGTTGGACACCACCCACCAATAACAAGACAGTACAGCAACTCACAGACAACTGAGAAGGTTGGCAAAAGGGCCGTCTTATATAACGGCCTTATATAACGGTCTTAATAATATAAAAAGTTCCAGAGAAATTATCATAAATGTATAAAATTGCATTAAAAATTGTCTAGAAACTATGTACATCGAGTGAAACTTGTATGCAAATGTTATAGTGGAAAGTTCCCATAAAAAGTGTAACATTAGAACAAAATACAGGCAAAATACAGTGTACTTAAGCATCGATGTGCAATAATACGGATAAAATTATAATGCATAATAATTACATACAATACGTTAATTTGTGGCCAAAATTGATAAATGAGTGGCACATGGAGTTACAGTACGAAGGATTTAGTTCTCAGTGATCGCAAGGATGAACCTGATTGTCTAGATTTGAGTGTGGTGTGTTTCACACTGACTATGTGAAATCATTTCTTCACTCTTTTTGATTCTCTACCGTGATAATGTAATTAGCCAGTCTGGTTTATTCTGCGTCCAATCGACGGGTAAGCTTCTGGGCAGTGGCGATTTGAGGCAGATCCTCCTCCTAATACATTTCCATTTCCTATTCATTAATCAATGTGTGAAATTATTTTAAGCTGAACTTGCACCTCAACATCTTTTATGAATGTCAGGTATGAAATTTGTCCTTACATTTGACAAATGAGAGAAACTGTAAAAATTAATATTCAGCTGGTGGTTCGAGGAATATTTGCAGTGGTTTCCACCATTAATTTAGCTTTACGATTGGTGTTGGTCGATTTTTTCTTCGAAACCAGTTGAAAAATGTTTCATTATATGTTTTTTACATTTATACTTGATAATAAACTGTTTCGTTTAGTTGTACTTGCCTTCCACGTTTTTTTCAACGCAGGATGATTTTTTTCATACACCAATTGCATAAAAACGAGTCATGTGTGAGTATCGGCATCGCGTACTCGTGTGCTATAGTTTATTTCAGACTACGTAAATTTTAGTTTGAAAGAAACAATTGTAAGCGGGAAATGTTAGGGTACGTCAATCAACACTGATTTCATACTCGATTTCCTATTTATTCTACTATATTTAATTGGCGATGAAGCGCTTTTGTTCATCGTCGTAGAAAAATGTTACGGATAATTTGATTGGTAACAGAAAAAATTGTCTGGAAAATCTCATGTTTCTGGTCGAGTCCAAGTTTTATAATATTGTCATTAACGGAAAATGGCAATCAATTTGATTTACGCGACATCCATCTGAACACGAACATCATTTATTAACAGGGCTTTGTGAGTTTTTGCAAAATTGAACCAATATGATGTGCAAAAAAAGCTTCGAGATAGCGAGATAGAGATAGCAGGAAAAAACATTTGATAGAGACACATTTCAATTTCTCAAAAAAAAACTCACAAGGGAACCTCATGGGGTGAGAGTGCAAGTGGTTAGTCTGACTGTGTGTATAGTGATTGAAGGGTTATTCAATAGGAGAAGTCGAAAACAGTATTCGCACTGCAACAAAATAAAAATTTCCTTCTGAGCACAAAAGCCTGATATTTTTTCAAAATGATGATGACAAGGAATGTGACTGGCTAGTCCCATCTTTTTACTTCTATGGAAACCACTAGTCCCATGGTTTTCCATCTTCAACGACTTGCACATTTGTAGAGTGTAAAATATATCTTTTTAGCCCATGGCACATTTTTACATGCTTGTATTCAGTTTTCATCTTGTACCACCATAAGAATTTGCAAGGGCGTGAAAACTGATACATTTTCCATTGGAACATATCTCACGGGGTAGGAAGAGAAAATTCGTCCAGTATCTTGATTCATCACTATTTTGAGACCGGAAATCGGTAGAAATTTATCAGAATTGTCAGGGTGTCTCCGCCGATGATGCGAACAGTTTTCAAACCGAAAACTATAAAAAACTGTTGCTTAGTAATATACTGTATGTATAAAGCTAAAGTACCTGGCAATTATTGATTTCTAAAGCGGCAAAAAATACTCACAGAAATTTTCTATTTTTTACCTGTCTGCTGACAGAAAAGCCGAACGAAAAGAATCGTTTGTACATGAAAAACAACCATCTAATAAAGCACTAATTTGATTTTCGTCGATTATGAAATACGATTTTAAATCTGAACATAATTTAGAAAATTTTCGTTACTAATGTTTAGCTTTATGGCCGGTAAAATTATAATTCCAAATTTTGGCATGAAAGGATTCAAATTTTTCGTTTCGTGACAAAGCAAAAAACTAATCGAAGTCCAGGATTTAGTAACAAAAAATCCGATATTTTTTCGAAAAAAGTTAACAACTGGACAAAAATCGAGAAAAGCGCTGAGAACAATTTGACATTCAAAATTTGAAACCATAGTTCTAAATTCGGGCGGTTTGCTAAATCTTAGTTACACACTCTTAAATCTCACTGGAGTCAATTTAATTTTCAACTTATTTTGTTAAATTTTACTGCAGTTTTTAATGAAAAAATTTTTCAACGTCAATTTTAATTTTGACATTGTTCCACAAAAAGACTAAAAACGTACACCTGGATGAGTACCCGGTATATAGAGTCCGTTACAACCGACTGACTGTCAGGGTTATATAGAGTGAGTTAAAAATGGCTGACTACCAGGATTATATAGAGTCCGTTACAACTGGTTCACTACTAGGTTACAGAGTACGTTATAACCGGCTGATTACCAGGTTTTTAAGTTAAGTTTGTTAAATACAATGCGGGTATTTAAAAAAATCTATGAGGGAATAGCTAATAAGAGGAAAGGAGGACTTCTCAATGAGTGATTTTAGCATGTCAAATACATGGAGATACAAATGAAGAATCTCCTTCTCGTCGGGTTCGTCATTTAATGGTCATTTGAAATAACTGCATATAAATGTTCTTTGCTGAAAGAAAAATAAGATCAGAAAACTCAGAGGAATCAGCTGTAAACAAATCTGATGCACACATATAGACTTATATCTGGTATTTTCTTGGTAAAGCTCCTTGCAATTTTTTCGTCCCTCGTCCCAACCACCAGATCCATCGTGGTCTCTCAAATTGGCTTGCTCCATCAACTCTACAGCTTTATGTTTTTGCAAGGTATTTTTGGCTCCAGTGTGTTCTGTGTTCCCTCTCGGATCATTATGAACTAAAGCTTTGGCTACTACAATTGCTCGTGGGCAGCAGAGAGTGTGCTTATTCCTGATTTGAATAAAACAGTCATCATGGCCCGTGTGAGCCTAATACCACGAATTGAAGTTCACATAGTGCGTTCGACCATGTTTTTGAGCTCCACCATGAGGAAAACTGATTGCAATTTATTTGATCTAAAAACAAATGGCTGTGAGTAAATTGCTCTTCCCCGAAGAGAAAATTCACTTAAATAATCCGAATGAGATGAATTATAGCTATTTTACCCAATGAATCGAATCTTAAATCGCAATAATAAACTTCGGGATTCTGAGAAAACGAAAATTTACTGTTATCGGGATGCTGTAGTCACGTATCATCTCTAAAATAAATATCCAAATGACATGCAAATGACATGCAAACAAGCTAATCGAAAAACGATTTCCATATTGGATAATGATGATCCAAGATTTGGGAAGATAATAATGAGGCATGGAATAACAAATTCTTCGAAATCTTCGCGATATTATGGACCAAATTTATCTATCTTTAGTATTACCGTAGGACAAAATTTTATGAATGATGTCATCAGCAAAATCCATTTTTTTAACTAAGTAAGGTTCACCTTTCAGAAAAGCTGACAAAATCACAAATGAAGTGCGGAATCATGGTCCAGCTATTTATATCTCTCTCAAAAACATGTTCAATCACTCATTAAGCATGTTTCTGTTTGTAGAACAGGTTCAAACAAGACTTTAAAAGTACAGTTTTATTGTTCCTGAAAAATAAATTTACAAAAATGACATGACATTGACTCGAAAATCAATAAAATTGTTATGTAGAAGACCACAACGACACAGTAATGAGGGATGAGATTTCATTAATGCAAGCTGAATCCAGGTAATAACAAATCCAACACGATAAATCCAAATGGTATTACAGTAATATGGGTAACAGAGTATACTACAATAATAACTAAAACTACAAGAGAGATAAGCATCCAATAATTACAAAGTCATGATGGGAATGAGTAAAAGGTAATTTTGGGTCCTTATATACTGTTTTAGAGATGGTTCTAGAAAATCTATTTATAAATTACAAAAAGTGGTGAGTCATAGTTTTGTGACGGAGGCACGTGCAATTTATGTTTTCATTCCTTTGTTTTTACATTCAACATCCCCCGCTCTCATTCCCATGGTCCTTGCTTGCAGTGATTCATAGTGAATCACCCTTTCAATCGGCTAGCTGAACATTTCTCTCTTTTCATGTATTACTCGTAAATGTAACTCCGTTGGTGCAGCCGTCTCACTTGTGAGCAAGGCGCCCAACGTTAGTAATACAATTTGGATCCATTTTGTTCATCGTTTTGTTTCATTTTATAATAAAATAGAGCTTCTTCACTACTAATTAAGTAACGGGAAATCACCTTCGTTACAGTTTTGCCTATACAAGTCTATGCATAAAAACTATAAATTCCTTCTAGAAGAAGCTGAGTTGTCCAAATGCTGCGACGAACTTACTTTTATAATCTTTTTGCACTGTGTCATGTTATTTGCTAGTGGACAATACAGAAAGTTCCTGTACTTGCAAAATCTACGACAAATAAACAAAAGTTTTCGACGAATAAACAAAAGTGAATAGACAATATAATACGGGTAATATTTTTGACTATTTTAGTCTTTGCGAAGATGATTAAATTTATCTGAAGAGACGTCAAAATGTTTTTCATGCGCCTGTCCTGGAATGTAGGGCGTGTCTTAGGAACTTTCAATGAACCTCCTGATGTTACTGTTAATATTATACATTTTTAGGCATTTGAGGATCCAGGAGTGTGGGACTGAGTTGAAGGCGAAAAACATTTTGACGTCTCTTCAGATAAATTTAATCCTTTTCGCAAAGCCTAAAAAAGTCAAAAATATTACCTGTATTATATTGTCTATTCACTTTTGTTTATTCGTCGAAAATTTTTGTTTATTTGTTGTAGATTTTGCAAGTACAGGAACTTTCTGTATTGTTCACAAGCAAATAACATGACACAGTGCAAAAAGACTATAAAAGTAAGTTCATCGCAGCATTTGGACAACTCAGCTAAAAGTGTCTGATATTGGTAACCAATCCACAACTGTATTTTCAAATTATTCTCATCATTCGCGACTTGGTAAGTGAGATAGACAAGACTAGCGATGCTGGGAGGCATGGCGCGACTTAGATCGGTTGCTGCAGGCCTTTGCCAGGGAGGGACTATTGGATGCTTGAAGTCCGCACGCACCTTGTAAGTAATAGCCAGTAGTGTGTTACAAGGCTTTTGCGAGATGTATGCAGGCCAAACAAGTCTTCGATGGCTCCTTCCCTACCCAAGCTTGCAAGCGCCTGTAAGTTTATGCTGTGAAATTTTTCAGAAAAATGAATAAGCAAGTAATCGCCGTTTTGGTCATCATCAGTTTGGTCGTCATGGGCGCTCAAGCTCTACAAGATATCAATGGAGCCGATTGCGGCTGTGCGGGTGAACAGCAATGCTTAGGCCGTTTGACAAATAGTAAATGCTCCAAATGCTGCCAGGACAAGGATAGCAAGCACAATATTTGCAAAGGCACCACTTATGATTTCAAGAATGGTCACTGTGATATTCAATCGAAGTGCTGGTGCGAGCAAAGGTAGACTAACTACTGATACGTCTGCACTATACATCGACAATGAGGCCTGACCTAATATGATGTAGTATAAAACAGATCTGTGTTTTTTAGTTTATGAAAGTTAAATGTTTGGTAATTCCTTTTTGTTTATAAGTAGATGATTTTGATTTCCAGTGGAGTAAACTTAAGCTTTCAAATCTTATTGGCTCCTTTTGCTGATGCATCGTAATACGATAATATCGCACTACACTTGGTGAGCTTTCGTCAGGGAGTACTGTATAAACTATGTTTGCTGTGTTAAATGTACAAAATTATATTAGAAAAAATTAAAAAGTTTGGTAGAATAGTACTCGTGTACACTGTTAGCTTTATGTCGTTGGCGTGCGATGTTTCACATAAATTATTGTGCTGTTGTTTGCAAGAAATAAAAGAGAAGATGCTGGAAGTGACTACATTTCAGACAATTATAGTATGTATATTTATTATTCAATGATTTGCCATTATTTTTCCAAATGAGCATATTTTCTTTAACATAGTCTAGATAGCTTTCAATCTGAACAAGCAACCATTCAACTTTTAAGAGTGACTTTGCCAATTTTTGGAACTTTTAGACCTTTTTCTGTCGATTCAAAAAAATCAACTTTTCGTAACAAAGTTTTAAGGCAGCCTATTCGATAGAGGGTCTTTTTCTGAGTCTGGGACATACAAAGATTTATTTTTTGGACCGCTCTATCTAAAGTTGTGGTACTTGGAATGGAGGTGGGTCAAAAAAATGAGCACAAAAATGCAAGAAAAGATGACCCTTGGTCAACCCAGCCTAAATAGTCCATTGATGCTACTGTAAATAATTTCACAGCATTTTCCGGTCAAATCGATGATGCTGAATCGATTGAGACAAGTGAGAACACTCTACGACGCGTTACTGAGGAGCTACGGCCATTTCTGTCGCGGAATTAGGCTTTCCTTCTGTTCGACCTACAATCACTAAAATCGGATTTTCTCGAGTTAGAAAAATAACACCCACCCAATTTTTTGATATGTTGTAGCCCGATGTTTTTTCTACAAGGTGTATCGTCGATTTTGTACGGGCGGTTATTGCTGTACAGGCACATAAAGCAGGAAAAATCGAAAATTCTGAAAAATCACTTTTTTTGAAAAACGTGCAACTTTTATCATAGAAGCACTGATCAGATAACGTACGCTAATTCAACGATATATATGATAGTATATGGCTCATCGGGTT
Source organism: Prionchulus punctatus (assembly GCA_034698125.1). Lineage (NCBI taxonomy): Eukaryota > Metazoa > Nematoda > Enoplea > Mononchida > Mononchidae > Prionchulus > Prionchulus punctatus. Next base: position 1,212 of record JAQGBA010001607.1, on the reverse strand, counting down.
AGTATAGACTTGCCTGATCGCTTGATAGCTAAATATATCTACAATCATTCATGCGATAACATTGAAAAAGGCATGGCCATGGCGTGTGTTAAGATAAATGACAATGCAAATAAATGTGTTCAGATAAATGAGCGTACAATATAACTAGCCATAAGCAATCGATGCACACAGTACTGTCTGTTAGTTGCTGAACGTCTGTTTTTCTTCTATACCGAATGAGGCTTCAAGTGAGCTTGGAATTGCTGCCAGACAGCCCGAGTGATGTCTGACGCCACGACTTCACCAGAATCGCTAGCAATCTGACCAAGTATGGACGAGCCGTCGATTCCAATGATTTTCGTAAACAGCCTAATGCTGCTTTTGGAAGTGATTGCATCCTTATTCTTTAGCCAATTATGGATCGGCGGCGGCGATAACAGTGGGGTGATCGAATGTAAGATGGCGCATATTGAAGATAGAAACATAGCAGTGCTAACGAGGAACAGTGCGGTGTGGAACAAAAAAACGAAATGAAACCAAACGTTTGTTGTTCTGGTGCATAACTGTAGCGAACAACAGTGACAGGAAAATAACCATCGGCAAATGGGTTGTGGCGATTCTATCTGTGGAATCACCAGTTTTCGTAGCAAAAATTTTCGACAAGATGAGCTGGATAAAGGGGTACATTGTTGTCGCAGACTCCGCCAAACGCGATTTGGTGTTCACAAGCACCTTTTGCAAGTTTTGTGCTGCTAAAGAATAATAGTTACCATGTAGAGAAAGAGTAAAGATTTTCCTTCTCAACGTCAGTCGCTCGGTCGGTCGCTCAACGATCTCCATTTAGACAGTATATTGAAGAAATATAGCCAGAAAGACTACTGGCTTGAATTGTTCAAAGATACACCTTTTTATGAAGGACCTGATTGCAGAAAACTTTGCTGTGTGAGTAAAGGTTAGGTCTGCCCGTTTCTCGACTTGGCAATGCTTTTTACGAGAAGGTATGTTAGCTTGTAAGGTTCTAACGTTACTACTTTCCGCAGCAAATGGAAGGTCCAGAAAAATTGTACAATTATCGATTATAGAGCAGCCACCCCTGCGCCCTGCCTTTTGGTGCACCTTACTTGTTAGTGTAGCACACTCACCTTGTAGAAAAAATATCGGGCTACAACATATCAAAAAATTGGGTGGGTGTTATTTTTCTAACTCGAGAAAATCCGATTTTAGTGATTGTAG
>JAQGBA010001606.1:0-13517 GCA_034698125.1 Prionchulus punctatus | reverse complement strand
CTAAATTTCGTTGATTAGATGTTTATAGTTATGCAAAAGAAATAATTGGTTAATTGGTTAAACTATCATAGTAAAGTTTTTTTCTTTGTTTTGAAATATTTGGTATATTTGGTATATTTGGAAAAAATAAAATTCCAAATATTTGGTTTTATCAAATATTTGGAATAAATCAATTTACCAAACTGACTGCATCTCTACCACATAGGTTCCATGTTATTACCACCTTTCTTTTTTATATGACAGCTGTTATCACACGCAGTGCATAGAAGTTGTACTAATAAATTTGAAGAAATTAGAAAATTATAAAGACCAATATTTGCTATGTGAAGTTTAAAATGTTGTAAAGATGATAAAAAATGGAGTAGTGGCCATTGTTTAACAATGGTCAGTTAATTGCCCCTTAAAGATGATCATAAGCCAAATAATGTGCACAAGCTACAAGTGTTGTGTTGGTGTTTGATTCTGTTTTTCTTTGACTGATAATGGACCTTTTCTATAGCAAGGAATTATTGCACAGTTGTTTACTGTAAAATCTTTATTGGAAATGAATCCTGTTCAATCAAGCTGAGCTCCTAAAGTAGTGATATTTACATGTGAACTTGTTGGCTGTATATTCACCTTTCTCATCATCACATCCCCACCATTGACTGACTGTGGTTGATTTATCCCTCATTAGAGTGTCCTTTAAAAGGTGCACAATAAAGTTTGGTTTAACAGTATAAAACACAACAGTGTCACTGTAAGCTGAAGCATAGTGTTTGCAAAAAGGGGGTCAATGTGCTTAGAAATATGTGATAGGGCGTAATTTTAACATTGAAAGCAGTCTGTCAACCACAACTAAAACTGTTATCCAACAAAGGATGAGACACCCAATGTCCAGTCCACCAATCAGCCAACCCATTACACTCTAATAACCTCAATAAATCAAACTCAACTTTTTGGTCCTCTACTCCATTCCACAGTTTGAGAAGCTGTGTTTGATATATTTTACTACCTGCTTAATCTACATTCTACCACCTGGATCAAAAGGCAAAAACATGGACCAAGAAGCAAACCCAGACGAGTATTTATCGCTGCTACAACATATAAATCCAAATCCAAACTGGACTGACTGGGAACATCAACTTAGTCAGTCTTCTATATTATTAGTAATCGAGATTGGTGAACGAGATTTCATCTCGTGAGTTACAAGGCTCAAAGATACAGTTTTAGCATTTTTCCAAGACTTCGAAAGAAAGAATCTAACAATAACAAATTGTCCAAGGAGGCCAAATGAATTTCATCAGCCCCAGATTGAACAACATGATCGATTCAAGGTGTTGCAATCTTTGGAAGATGAATCCTCAAGTTGAGCTCAAGTCCTCTAGGTCAAAATCACTTCATTCCACAGCATCCAGATTCACAAGTGGATTACTGTTCCAAACCAATTACAACCGAACAATTGTGTCATCAGCCAAGTAGGCACACAAGTGGTTCAACTCAATGATTTTCATCCCAAGACAGTTCAAACTTAGGACAAGGTCATGGTAGGAATCTATCAGCACCAAGATCCACTAACCCAGGGAGAAGCCAGAAATCCTATTCCGAAGATCAGTCTACCAGTTGAGGCATTAACAACCAAGTCTTCTGTACATTCTGCTACAAACCTGGACACCTTTACCGTGTCTGCCGTCAACAGAAAAAACAGCTTCATGAGCAACAAAGGTTAGAGATCAGTCGAGCAGTCCCTGGCAACCATCAAGATGCATCAGAGGTTAGCAATGGCCATGCTAATCATCATTTTTCATCAGGGATGCCACACACACACACATTTGATATACTCGGTCCAATTGTCATGTCGTACAACTTGTAATGACAAACGAATATGCGGGGGATAGCGAGTCTAAGGAAAATTCAAATTATTTCCTAAATGAAAGAGCCAATAATTCAGGCTACAATCCATTCAATTGTGACAATCCATCATTGGCTCACTATTGTGAAATGGAGTGGTAGATCATCCCTTCATGAATGTCCAAAAAACCATGGTTCAATCTCGGATGACTGTTGGAAGCAATTATAACTCAGAAGTCTTAAGAACTCCCAAACAAAGTCCCACTCCAAGCAATGAAATTATGTGTCACAGTAACACTCAGCCTGTGCATCAGTTAAGCGGCAAAAATTATATTTCAGAATTATCAAGCAAAAACTTGGAACCACCTTTGAACTGGTGCACACATTCTGAAGATGGTCAAGAGACAAGTTATATCGACAAACAATGGTCACCGATAGCCAGTGCAAAAGTTGTCCACAATACAGCTTCCACAGGAAATAAATTGGTGCCCATTGAAATCTTAGAACTTGAATTTTTTTGTATCTGAATGTTGATAAAGAATGGACGCATTTAGCCACAAATGAATATGAAAATCCACAAATCCCACCTTATCCAACTCCAATCATAATCCAATCAAACATTTTTCTTATTTTCATGTTATTTATTTTCTTCTTCCAATCTTTTTTTTCTTTGACACTTTTAAAACTTATGGTGAATGTTGGCTCGCCATATCCCAGATGTAAGCCAAACTTTCTTTTATTATGATGGTGAATGCTGGCTCGCTGTCAGTTTCATGTTAATCCCAAGCCAGGATAATTTTATATTTTTCTTATTTCCTTATTCCTCCTTATTTACATTGGACAAGACTTTACATCCTCTCCCACTGTACTGGATGAGATGGACTGTCCACAGTTATTATTTATTATCCAGTCAATTATTCGAAATGGACCTTATTCAAATCATCGCTAATCAAGTTATTTTAGTGACAATCGAATTTTTCGACTACACCCTTATTAAGCTTCCTGGTACAAGCCACTAATTTTACAATCCAGTTTAGTTAAATATGTAGTTCATTAATGTATCGAACATTTTATTTTATGCCAATATTCAAATTAACCATTGCCTTATTTAATTGCTTATTATTTATTTTGAACCATTTTGTTTTGTTGACTTATTTTTATTGTTTACTCTGTATGGCTCAAACTCATTCCAGGTGGGGCAATATTTTGGCACTCGCGATGAGCCTAGATCAGCTCGCCGATGAGCCTAGGTCAACTCGCTGAGCCTGAGACGACCCAGAAAAATTTTGCCAAAATATTGCCCTGCCTAGAATGAAAATTTTGCTTTCAAGGAACACATACTAATAGCCCAGGTCAACTCATATAAACAAAAAAATGGTTGCAATGGAATTTTTGAATTCTATCACAGCTCTAAGAAATCATATTTCCAAAATCAGAATTGTTCGATTTTGAATTAGTTTCGGTCTGATTTTCAGTTACCATAAAAATTTGTAAGTCAATATCTGTTAATTCTAAGTGTTCACATTTTTTTGAAGTTAGTGACTTTTTAACTTCTGTTTTGAAAAATGAGGATTATCCTCTACCGATTCTCTGCCTTCTTTAAACCATCAAACCCAATCAAACACTCGCGCTTGAGACAAAGAGTCACTCCCATACACCGCTCGAAGTTTTCTAACAATTTCTGCTTGTTTTTCGCCTGATTTAACCAAAAATTTCACTACTGTTCTCTGCTCAAAATTACTGTACAGTCACTCACTTTTCAAAACAGAAATTAAAAAGTCACTAACTTCAAGTCAATGTGAACACTCAGAATTAACAGATATTGACAAGCAAATTTTTATGGTAACCTGGCAATACATAACCTTCAATCACATGTTTCAGTTGGCGCACCAGTATTGCCACCTGACCCACAATAAAAAAATTCTCGTTATTTATTTGCCACACCTTGTACAATATAAAGGATTTGTTCGAATTCTTCTTGGGAGGCCCTATGTAACTATTTTGCAAATTTTTCCTATTTTTTCTGTGATCTCATGAAAATGTTTTACCTTGTTACCTTGAAGTCACAGCTGACAGTTATTTGTATGAGCCAATTGTTCACTTTCAAACGTATGGGGCAACTTACAATGGCAGGCTAAACCCATGCACATCTATTGCACTCACGGCACGCCCTATGTTATAACATGTCCTATGTTATAACAAAAGTTTCATCCTTCCACGTAATAGATGCAACTACTCATTATTACCATTTCCACCTACATTATCAACATCTCCAATCCTAAATTGAATAAATCTTAAAAATTGATCAATGCACGTACATAGCCAATGATAAGCAATCTGATCATTATTGTAAAACATTCGCATCAAAATTAGCAACATTCCATACATGCGAAGTATAATTAGAAAACTGAGCATTTTCTCCTTCAATTTGAGCATGTAAGCCTGCATATAACGGATCCCGAGGTGTTGGTTGACCTCGACCAGCAATTAATCTTCTAAAATGCTGTTGTTTAACATTGTGCGATTTTTGTAAGCTAGAAAATTTCGAAGTGCCGGATGCAATTCCGGGATTTCATTTTTATTCATAGCATAATGATAACCTTCAGCGTGGTTAGTGGTATGCAAAAATTGGCTAAAGCAATGATTCCAAATGATGATCGGCGTCATATTTCCATTCATCCAATATCAATTAAAATATTGAGCAAAATTTTGTAAATTTGCAGTATCGGCAGGTGTTGGCATTTGTGGTAATCGCTCCCGAAGATATCGCCAGGCTAACAGGATAAGCTGTGGTGGCAGCAAGGCCACGCTTCTCACCATGCCCAACCAGACTCGATATGGATGTTCTTCTTCATCATTGACTGGTTTCTTAATGAAATATGTAATCTGACTGAATCGCTTTTTGCAACAACTGCTTTAGAAAAATGGAAATAGCAGCCCATAATTTTAATAAATGGTAATACTCGACGAATCACTGCATTCCAGCTTCGACATCGACCAAAATTGTGTTGACCTGACCAATATTTTGAAATTGATTAATTAAGGCTTCTTGCAGCTTTGGCAACTTTGTAATCATGCACCATTTTGCTTGAAAGCAAAGCAACGCAGCAAGGAACTACTTCCGGTGAAAAGCGTCCAAGTGCATGAATCGTGTAAACTTGAGAAAATTCGTCAGGGGTTATGTAAAAAATGTAAACTTATTAGCTATATGTATAATTATTTTGTTTACTGTATAAACTAAAATTAAGTTAAAGGTATGTACACTAAATGTTCCATCCATTATCCAAAGATGTGATTGATGTAAAATTTCCAAATCAAGATTGCTAGCAAATATTAGCATAAGCGGATCATCCTCGGGCGATTCATACAATAGCTACCATTCGTTTTCATATCAGCTTCCTTCGAAGGCATTTCTTCCATATAACATAAGACGTAACGGTGACGGTATTTCCCTTGGATTATCTACTGCGACAATGCCTTTTTTGCAATGTCTAAAGATACTTTGGCGACAACATTTAAAACTTAGAAAATTTAGAGCGACTGTGTAATGTAGATCTTCGAAACGAGATGTAATTTCCACTGATGCTTTGTTATAAGCCATCGTCGGATGCTTCACTCCTTTATGACATTCCTTATCTTTCTGCGCGAATGGAATTGATATTCAAGTTACGCAATTCACGTTGGGACTCTTGGCAAAAGGATTTCAAATTTACAAAGACAGCACTGAAATGATTCTCAATTGACATAAAAATTGATATTCAAGTTACGCTTCCAAATTGAACGTCATTTTGCAAAAATGTTTCAGTACAAATTGAGTCAAACTACACACAAATACATCGAAAGCGCTGCTTATGTCAATTGGCTCAGCGACTTTCAGGATAAATAAAATTTTGCTGAATTTGTTTTGTTTTTGGACGATTACCAATAAATTTGAGTGTCGATTCTCGGGCTGAGCCAAGCGCCAAATTTGTTCCCGCCGATTTACTATGCAAGGTTCGATGAACAAACCTTTCATGTACAATGTGTTCGAAGTCAAACGATAATCTTCCTTTAATTCCTTCGAAAACCAATGAAATCGTCGCTGTTCATCCATAAACCAAGGATTGAAATGAATCCGATCGGTCAGCTGATATTCGATGGAAAATACTAATTTCAGTGGAGTCAGACTCTCGAATTTAGCCAGGCAAGTTTCGGACTGATCTTTGCTCGGATTATAATTGAGAACTGAAATTAGGCACAGCGTGACTAAACTGAATATATGGTGGTAAAATCGGATGACGAGCTTTCGAATGATTCGAAATGTTGCGATTTCTCGAAACAGATGAATTTGATATTGCGATAACATCCGTTGCTGTCTTTATTCGATAGTTCAGCTTTGATTTTCACCAATTGCATCGAAACGTTGATTTTCGCCGACATTTCTCGGCCGAAATCGGCATCAGCCTCAAGCGTGGTCGACAATCCTGGAACGAATCCACTGTACGCCACAGTTGAGATATCGCCAGCGAGAAATGCCGATGTACAGTGCTGATTTTGCTTGATATAGCCTTTTATCGTGCTCGGATTCAGCGAATATCGAGCGAAAACCATTTCACGATTTCCACCGGATTCCACTTCGAAATCGTCGACGCGCGCTGAATAGCTGTTGGTGATGTCCACGCGCTGGCTAACGCCTTTCATAAATCCGCCGCTGATAGAAGGTACGATGGCGACCTCATTGATTCCAAACCAAGATACAGTTATGTCCCCGTAATAAGTGCCAGTCTCTTTCAAATATTCTCGGATATCTTCTTTGTCTGTGATGAAAACTTAGCGAAATTCCTCGAGAATGCTCTCTACTTGTACCTTTCTATCCGGATGTTCTACGGGAATATCATTGACGTACTTGGACAGCAATTCGTAATGCAGCTGAGTGACGTCGAAATTTTTGTCAACTTCTTCGAAGTAATATTGTTCTGCAAAGGGGTTCCTTATTAGAAATAATCCCTGCTGGATTTTCAAATTCGCAGTCACTCCGATGGTATGCTTGAGGCTCGTCGCATTCTTCGATTGATATCTTAGGATGTGAATTTTGTCCGGTTTGCCTTTTGGCTCGTAATCAACCATGGCGACACCATTAATTTGCGCGAAATCGACTGTAACATCGTACGACCAAGCGATCGGCTAAAGCACACGCTTTACGCGATCACTGCCGATCGACATCGATTCTTCGCTGAGTTCACTGGCTAAGAACCATCCGCCGCCGGGAAAGTCCACCGAAATCACGACGGATTTTTGCTCGTTATCCCACTTGCAAAATGCGTTAACGTTCATCAGCAGATTTAAATATTAATGCGCCGCTCGATGGCAAGCGAAATCCGATTGACATGGCAGGTCGTGTTTTATTGAAAAAAGATATGTTTGAGTTTTTGCACAATTTCACTAATTTTTTTCAGGTGATTCTCTAAAAAAACAAAATGTATGTAGCGACATCCAGTCGGATATTGACTCCATCAAATGTCAACATTGTTCTGGTGATCATCGTACTGAATACCCAGAAGAGCAATGTCAATGGATACCTAAATTCAGCGACTGATGTCTGGTTAAGTTGCTGGATAAATATCCACCGCCGACGAAGCAGATCAAGAGCTATACCGGTGCTGTCATGTTTACTGTAATTCAGTCAGTGGTCAAAGAAGTTGCACTTTTTTTAATACGAAGAAAATTTTGGCAATGCCCTATCATCCTGCATGTGATGGCCATGTCGATCGACCTAATCAAACATTTATTCAAGTATTAGTATAATATACATATTATGAACAACAGAGATTAAGGAAACGGTTACCATTTGCAATCTACGCTTGCAATGTTTCAGTAAATGCTATGACGGGTGAAACTAAAATTTTTTGGATCAGTTATGCGAACTGAATCCTTCAGTCGACCAAAAAAATTCAAGTTTATTGGTTCCAATTATATTATTATTAAATTATTAAAGTTATTGCAAATTTCTTGCGCAATATATGAAAAACATTGATGGTACCACCTCAACTAATTACAAAAGGTCAGGATAAATGAAGTGTAACTTCCGAAAATCAATGTTGGAAATGAATTCTTAATTTGCAAGAAAACTGTCAGGAAAATTGATTACGCTATGCATCAGTTGAAGAAATTACCAAGGTCAGCTCAAAGTCTTAATGATGGCCGAATGAACAATTAGTCAATCTCAAAATTAATAATGATGAAGGCCAAGTGGAAGGAAAGAAATTTGTACCAAACAGTTGAATCTACCAATATAGTCGCTGAAAAAACAGCTTCGCCCAAATCTAAGTCAGTCAAATTATGTTTGAGAAAGTCGCTGTGGATTCACCGTGACTCGCAAAAATTAAGGAGTTCTAACACTTGCCGTTTCACTGCAAACTTACAATTTGATTCACAATGCTGATTGAATCCCAGTCCTTTTTACAATTTGATGGGTTAATGTACGGTTTAATTGAAGTTAGAAATTTTCATGATGAACGAGGAGAAGAAGCTGGACTTCTGAAACCAAAACCCAATTAGGAATATGGTCGTCTTCAAGAATGAACTTGTCATAAAGTCAAAAAAAATTATTGGACATTTGCTTAATTTTAGTGCTTTTGGATCGCTCTTTTTCTTTGGGACGATTTGTTTCAATGTTTTTAGATATTGCATTCACTATCAGCATGAAGGAAAAATATGATAAAATGAAGTAGTTCGATGACATTTTACAGTTATGAACCAGTTTTGTCTGTTGGAAAATCTGACCTTTTCATTCAATCTGACAGCATTTATGCTGACGTCACAGACAATTTTCTTCAGATGATTCTCTAAAAAAACAAAATGGATATAGCGACATCCAGTCGGATATTTGACTTTGAAAATCGATTGAAATTGAAACTAACGTTCTCTGAAGATGTAGTAGACAGCGTGCTATAAGAGCTGGAAAGAAAGTTAGCAAGACATTTACCCCAAAAATCGGCTGACACTGAATTAATCAACAAAATCGAGCTTGCAATTACAACGTAAAACATTTTAATGAGAAAATTAGCCAAATCGACTGCGACTTTAAAAGTGACAACACTACTGTATATGAAATTTTTGTGACTTAAAAATTTTTTTAAAATTTTTTGGTCCTACGCAGGTTTTTGCCTGTGTGGATTTTGCCTATAGCCGGCCAGCAGTCTTACGTGCTGTACGGACCGGAAGCTGACCAGAACATCCGGTTACTTGCGGAGTCTAATACTCTATACACCCTTCGACCACTGAGATATCGAGATCCTGTCCTATAATCATCCTTCCTCCTGGGTTCTGTTCGGGTTTGGCAGAATTACCAGCATCTCCCTCCTCGGCGTAGTACTCAGGGCGGTGTACTGCAATTTTCCACACTGAACCCCCTGAACGTATTGAACCCTGAATGCAGAAGTACTCCGGAATCTCGGAGAGGCCCGGGCGACTGGACCAGCCCAGCGGCGGCGTTGCACCACCACAGGCGCCCAGCTCTTTCTCCTCCCATAGGGATCAAAATTTTGATACCAAATAACGAATTATCAGTCACAGTTCGCGAAAGTTATTGGAACGATGCTATCAATTTTTGATACTATACAATTTTAGCCTGTTACAGCGCTAGCTGTAAACCGATTGACACAGTAGATCGTGTTTTATCGGAAAACGAAACGTTTGATTTTCTTGCACAACTTTACTAATTTTCTTCTCTTCTTTCTTCTTCTTCTTTTCTTATCAAAACACAACAAAATAATTGCAAGTCGGATATCGGCATTGAAAATCGAAAAAATTTTCCCCAAAGTGCTTTCCATTGAAATGGCTTGAAAAGAAATTAGCAAGTCCTATATAAATCATTTTTACGACATCCCCAAACATCGGCTGACATTGAATTAATCAACAAAATTGTACTTTCAATCACAATATAAAACATTTTTTGAGAAAATTAGCCAGCTCGACTGCTATTCTTAAACTGAAATTTTTTTTAAATATTGATATGAAATTACATTTTGCAAATATTTCTGTAATGGTACCATCAATCTGTAGTTTATAATTTTGCTTGTTAGAGCGCTTGCTATGAACATTTTTTGAAAATTTTTACTTGCCAAAATGTCATCTACGCTTCAGAAAAGTAAATTTAAAACAAACTTAAAAATTGCAGTAAAAGTCCTTACACAACTGCGGCTGGAATAAAGTACAGTAATCGTAAAGTTTGAAATTCGCATTCCGTATTCGGATATTGATTTGTAAGCATGCAGTATGACACGGAGAATGGTATGCTGTCTACCTGAATCTAAACGCACTCTAGAAACCAATATCTGAATTCGGATGTAATTTTACTCCAGCCGTAGTTTTCGAAAAGAGTTAGCCAAAACAGATGAAATAACGTAAACGAATTTGAATTTGATTTCTGTCTAAAACAAAGGTCAACGCCGGCAATGTTTCTGTATTTGCTCGTTTCTTTGCTAGAAAAACAATTTCCTGCCTTGGAATTTGCTTGACATATCTTAGCTTGCTAGAATCAACGGACACTCTCTGAATGGTCACCGTAAGTAGAACTAAAGAGTAAATCGTCGAACATCCACTCTTTGCAGCTAATTCTTATTATTTTTTGTCATTTTATTACGGTTTCTCGAATTTTCCTGTTTCGTAATCGTTTTTGACCTCGAATGGTTGATTTTTAGACACAAATGGCGTTCGAAGTTGTAAAATTAACGGATTCCGTTCGCGCTTTACGGGAGGAATTAGAGAAAGACATCGAACGATGTTGTTCGCCGATCGCCTCGTCGACGACGGCAGCACGTTCGAAAATAGATAAAATGTCGTCGGAAGTTGTTGATTCGAATCCCTACAGGTCGCTAGCCGGTACCGAATTTTGTTTTTGCTCGTCGTTAACGTGTCGCTTCTGCGTTTCAGCCGTCTAATGGCGTTGAAGCGAATGGGAATCGTGGACGATTATGAAAAAATTCGCGATTATACGGTTCTCGTCGTCGGCGTCGGCGGAGTCGGCAGCGTCGTCGCCGAAATGTTGACTCGGTGCGGAATTGGAAAGGTGAACTAAAAACAAAAAATTGTATAGCTAGTGGCTATAACCATCAACTATAGTTCAACTACCATTCAACTATAGCTCAACTACTGCTCAACTATGGTTAAACTATTGCTCTACTTTAGTTCAACTACTGCTCAACCATAGTTCAAATATTGCTTAACTATAGTTCAGCTATTACTCAACCATAGTTTAAGCTTTAACTATCATTCAACTGTAGTTCAACGATTACTCAACTGTAGTTTAACTGTTACTCAATTATAGTTAAACTATTATTCATCAATCAGTCAACTATCGTTCAATATAGTTCAACTATTACTCAACTGTAATTCAATTTTCGTTCAATATAGTTCAACTGTTGAACCGATTTTTTGTTTCAGTTGATACTTTTCGATTACGATAAAGTCGAATTAGCCAACATGAATCGTTTGTTTTATCAGCCGCATCAAGCCGGCTTGAGCAAAGTTGAAGCTGCTAAAAGTACCTTACAGTGAGGATTTATTCGTTTATCGCGACACTTGTCTGTTTCATAATTTTTTCGTTCATTTTTGATTTTCAGGTCTATTAACCCGGACGTTGAAATCGAAGTGCATAATATGAATATTACGACGATGCAGAATTACGAAATTTTCGTAAATCGATTGACGTAAAAATGTTTTTAACACCGAAAAACGGTCTTAAAGTTATTAATTCGCGCAAAATTCTGTGTCAGATCGGGCAGTTTGACCAACGGCCGAGTGGACATCGCTCTCAGTTGCGTGGATAACTACGAAGCTAGAATGACTGTGAATACAGTAAGTTTCCATTTTTTGCTCGTTTCAAGGAATTTAAAACAAATTTTCTGACTTGTTTTCTTCTTTTTCGAGGCCTGCAACGAATTGAATCAAATTTGGTTCGAATCCGGCGTCAGCGAGAACGCCGTCTCCGGTCATATTCAATTCATAGCCCCTGGCGAAACAGCGTGTTTCGCGGTACGTTACAGTAAGCCATGATGCTCAGGTTCGTTGTATATTTTCGACGCGTTTCAGTGCGCGCCACCGCTCGTAGTCGCTTCGAAAATCGACGAAAAAACGTTGAAAAAAGACGGCGTGTGCGCCGCCAGTTTACCGACGACGATGGGCGTCGTAGCCGGTTTGTTAGTTCAAAACGTTCTAAAGTAATCCCCCTCAGTCCCCGTACCGGGCAAAAAGTGAAAACGTACGCGTTTGTTTTATTTCCGCAGATATTTATTGAAATTCGGTGAAGTTTCCTATTATTTGGGTTATAATAGTTTACAAGATTTTTTCCCGTCTTACAAAATGAAACCGAATCCGATGTGCGACGATAATCATTGTCGAAAGAGGCAAAAAGAATACTCGGTGAACTATAGAACTATAGTTGAGTGTCCCTCGCGTCAACTACAGACGCCCATCAACTATAGACAGCCGTCCACTATAGATGTCCATTAACTATAGACGTCCATCTACTATTGACAGCTTTCAACTATAGACGTACATCTACTATTGACGACCTTCAACTATAGACGTCCATCAATTATAGACGCCCTTCAATTACATAGTCCATCAACTATAGTCGCCCTTCAACTATAGACGCCGTTCAACTCTACACGTCCGTCAACTATAGTCTCTCATTAACAACAGTCTCCAATTAACTACAGACGTCAATTAACTATAGAAGACCATCCACTATAGATGTCCATCAACTATAGACGCCTTCATGGTCGCCGATCAACTATAAAACATTTTTAGGAAAGCCGAGCTAAACATATCCAAGATAACCACGTTGTGGACAAAGTAGAAGAAAAAACGATAGTACACGAGGAAAACGATTGGGGCAAGTCCGATTTTTAGTTTGCAACTGCACAACCCTACACTTTTCCATTTCTAAATTGTGTTTGTTTCAGGTATCGAATTGTTGTCCGAGTCGCAGCCAGTAGAAGCCGCTAAAGAGATCTCGGCAGGCTTGAAATTCGCATACGATAGACCCGATGAAACGAAAACCGTACGAAAATCAGTTTTGAATTTTTCTATTTTAGTTAATTTTTGAAAACGTCCAGTTATTTTTCGAAATCGTCGCATTATTGGTAGGTTTTTTATCCGGTTTAGTCTCTTTTAGGATTCGCGCGACGACGTCGTGGAAACGAACGAAAATTTAGACGATTTAATGGCGAAAATGAAAAACTTGTAACGACATGAAAAAAAACGCAAAGTTTTTTACGTTTAGAATTTTGATCGTTTCATTTCGTTTCCGATGATATTTTTTGATACTTCTTTGTTACTTTATGGGAATATTTACGTTGTTTTTTCGATTCTTTATAAACGTTCAGAGGGATTTTTTTCTAGAAAGGTTCGAAAGGTTTCAAATTGTTTCTTGAAAGTTTCATACACTGTTTCAATTGATTCCAAAACCGACCCGAAATCAGTTTCACAAGTTTCTAACCGAGTCGAAAACAGTTTCGCAAACCGGAAATCGTAATTTTTGTCAACATTGTGACGAAATCGTTTTGTACGCGATTTTATTTTCGGCGATACAAAATTTCGTCGCTGACTGACGCCTACCGAAAACTGGTACGTCGTCGGCGTAGGCACGTCGTCACAAGTCAAAAATGGGCGACGAACGAACGAAAGAAAATTGACCAAATTTT
>JAQGBA010001605.1:0-13523 GCA_034698125.1 Prionchulus punctatus | reverse complement strand
TGATCTTTAGTGCTTCTTGTTCCTCTACTGCATCCCCTTCTGCTCTTGGGCTATTATGGTGTGTTTGTTGAGATGTCTGGTCACCTCACTAGCCAAGATAGCAATTAAGAGTTTCCACATTGTGGGTAGGCGGGTGATGGATCTATAGTTACTTGGGTTGTTGCTAGACTTCTGCAGGTCTTTCGTTAGTAAATGGGTCGTTCCGCAGGGTAGCCATTTTGGAACTTGTTCTCCTCCATTTACAATTCTATCTAGGAACTTAGCTAAACTGTCATGTGTGCTGGTCATTTTCTCGAGCCAGTATGCGTGTATTTAATCTGGCCTGGTTAGCCATTGTTCTTAGGCATTTTGGACAATGTCAACAGTGATTTTTGTTACTTGTTGTTCTTGTGTATCATACTGGGTGTCTTTGACTGTTTGGATGCTTGTATATGTATTCTTCATTTGTATATTCCAAAAAGTTTGTATATTGCATATGTATATGTAGCTATACAAACCAAAAAGTTTCTATAATATACAGAGGTTTGTGTATGTACATTTATATGCATTCCATCGATACTGCCAGGTCTGCCATTTTTGATGGTGAAGTTGATATGCAGCTTGATTGGCTGGTCGACCATGGAGCACAGCAAAGACGCAGTGCAACAATTTTTGAAAAAGCAAGGCTTGCAACTGGTTCATCTCATTTCCAGACCGTTTTTTGACCATAAAAGGATTTCTACTTTTGCTATTTTCGTGAAACATACACCATTGAATGCAGAATTGAATTCTCTACATGATGGTTATCAAATTTTGTTCTAGCTCGTCTGGAAGTATGTTTCCGAGGGGGGGTGTATTTATGGGACACTCAGATTATACTTCTATTTCACGTAATAAGGAGGGAATTCAAAATCGGTTTGAAGTTGTTCATTAGCCAACGACAGTTTGGAAATATCCATTAACCCTCTATTGCATATGTCAACTTTGAGGTAACATACCATATAATAAGAGTTAATGGGCTTCAATGCAGTCTATGCCATTGTTGCATTCCTCAACTTTCAAGTAGATGCTAGATGCTCTATTTTCATTTCATTTCGATTCCATTTTTTTCAACACTCAACTTTTGAGGTGTTGACATCGTTTATTTCATTTCTCAATGATTTGATGAACTGTACTTTTAGATTTATATTTTTGTTTTTTAAATAAGCGACATCGTTATGCAATCGCTAGGTGTCACTGGCTGAATTTCCAGAATGCAAAGTCACTGGGACTCCATACTATTGTTCCCGAGGAAATCGAACGAAATTCTGGACTGACGCTGGTGGCAGCAGCACATTTCTGGTACGTCTGTACATTCGAAAAGTCGCTGATGCTGTGACAAAGAAGTGGTCAGACAGCGCAGCGAACTCTGTAAGATGTTAGCCGTGGTGCAGTTTGTTGGATCTGATACCATAATAACAAGTAAGATTTCTTTGTATCTCTAGTCGGGGTTTCGCATATATTAGTTAATGATGTGGCATTCATAGCATTCGCTAGCCGACGTCCTTTTCCACTGTTGTTCAGTCATAAGAGGAGATCCATGTTAAGGTCTCCCAAAATGACAATGTTATCAACCGATTCGATGTAAAAAATTTATAAGCGCGATTAGTTCGTCCTCTAGTAGTTGCGCTTTCACGATTGACCTTCTGTAGACATTGGTTATTATAACTGACTTCGTGCCAAGAACTGCTTTCATAGCCAATGCGTGAATTAGACAAAGATATTGTATGATTGGTAATTCTGTAACTGTAATGTTTTCTTGTATGTAGAATAAATGGCCGCCCGAATTTTTTCTGTAATATTTTCAGATGATTTTAAAGTCAGGGACATAGATAAGATTCCAAGGACGTGCTAGCATCCAATTTCGTTTCCTGCAAAGCTGTTATGTCGATGAGGTTCGAAAAATGTAACTTTATCTCATCGACTAGCACTGATTGTTTTTTAGCTCGACTGTTCATGTTCCAGGTAGCTACAGCAAAATTTTTGGTCAATTTTCTGCTCCGGTTCTAAGACGACTTTAGCGTTTTTGTACATTTTCTTCTTGGATCCAGATTTAGTTCGATGTCTCCGACGAGGATCATTAAAAGGGCAAGGTACAGCAAAATGTTGTTTTCGAACAGTAACAGACCGGGATTGGGTTCAACGTCGCCAGATAAGCCAATTAAAAATATAAGTAACCATCCGGGCGAGCGTCGGACCAGTGTTTTTTTGGTTATAATCAAACAGCGGCCAGTCCAATTTTTGGCGTCTAGAGTTACTTTTGTAGCCGGATTTTGGTTTTCTAAGATTGGTATCGACTTGCAGTATACAGCTAAAGCTAGTATTAGTGTAAGAAAGTCAAAGAAAGAGGAAGTTTCCATTTTGGACGAATTTTTCAAATTTTGTGGAGTGGCCCCGCATTGCGAATTTCGAATTTTCCGAAAAATAAACGCTGGCGTGGTGGCCCAATCCATGTTCGCAGATGTACTTGCAATTAGCCCCTCTTATTGGGCAGAAAATCGTCTAATTCTTGCATGCTATAAACGTAATAGTCATTTCACTAGTGCGGTTGCAATAAAAGTACAGTAATCGAAAAGTTAAATTTCAAATCCGTATTCATATAAGGAATTTTAAGCCTGCGGATGATTTTGACAATATTCTGCAGTCTACTTGAATCTTAACTGCACGCAAGACAATCAGTATCTGAATACGGATTGTAAATAACAACTTTAGTGTTACTGTACTTTTATTGCGGCCGCAGATGTGAAAGGACTATCGACGTTATGAACTTTATTAATATCTTCATGCATACATTCTATAGCTTCCTTTCCAGCCAACTGGAAATAAATTCCATCAAATTATTGACCATACAGTAACTTTGACAACTATGGATTTTAGTAACAAATGGTTTTCCAAACTTTCATCCCTCGTCAAGTTTCTTCGAAAGTTGGTCGACGTGTATCCCTGATCATGTAAAGTATCAGTTTTAACACTGATTAAGTGATTTTTGTTAAAATTAGGAAACTGCGACGACTTGGAGAACAACAAACCTTGTAATTCTCGACTTTTCGCTACTGGATATTTATAATTTTGCTCCCATGTTTGTTTGAAAAATGTTGCCAAATTGCAAAATTACGTGCAACGACTTTTAAAAACGAAGCCATTGGTCAGTCAGTAGACCTATCCAGTTATAAAATTTTCAGGCAATTGAGTCAGATTTACCACGTTTTTCAAATACGTATTCATCACCGTAAAACGAACGTGGATCTGCGTTGTCTTTAAAAATTTTGATTTGCAAGTACAAATTACTTTATTACAATAAAAAACAGCCTTCACAGCAACTGCAAAGAAATCGACGACATTTTAGCAGAATTTTTGAAATTTCGATGAAACTATGCAATTTATAAAACAGTTATTTACTGGAAAATCAAATTTTTCGTTTATTTCTCGTCGTCGATTCGTTCGCAACGTGAAATTCGACGAATCGCAGAAATACAAACAAATTAATCATCGGCCCGATTTGAATTTCGAGTATTTATTGAATCCGACGAACTTGCAGGAAATAAAGGACAATATCAAAAATCGCAAACAAGTCGGCGACATAGATAAACTGCACGAACTGTGGAATCGATTAGCACTTTTCGTTAATAATTTAAACGAAATTCAACGCGATCAAGCGTCGACAGTCAACGATTTATGGAATGAATTTTACGACGAAGCTCTTCTAATTCCAAATTCGACATCTCCCCACTCGCCGATCGGTAAAGATTCTTTAATTTTCCATTTTTTGCTCGTTATCTCGTTGAGAAAACAAAGATTCCACCTTTAAATTGGTATTTGATAGTACTTTTGAATAACTTTAGTTTGCAATCAACTATAGTCGTTTTTCAACTATAGCCACTGGTCAGCTATGGTCACCGTTCAACTGTAGACACCGATATAGCCGTCGAAGAAGTAATTTTCTGTCTTTAGGCGACGAAAATCAGGCTCAAATCGTTTACGAAAATTTATCCAAGCGCGTTTTCGACTTCAATCCGAAGTCAGCTGAAGATCTTCTTCAATCCCATTCGACTTTACGTTTCGATATTTCGCAAGCTTGCGGCGAGAAAGCGTACGTTTTATTGGATCGTGCCGCTGTTTTGGAACGAATTTTGATCGATTATACGACGACTTATCTGAGAAACGAGCAAAATTTCGAATCTATAGTTATCCCGGATATTTTGAACGTTGAAACGGCAAGAAATTGCGGACTGGCGACGAAGTCGACCACCAATAAAACTTTGTACACGCTAAAAAAGAATGCTGACTATTGCCTTTCGGGCACAGCCGAAATGGGAATAGCGTCGTATTTCGAAAACAGGATTTTAAATTTGAATCGACTGCCGATGAAATTGTTCGCCGTCAGTCGCTGCTTCAGACCGGAAATCTCATCGGCTTCAATTCAAAAGGGGCTTTATCGAGTTCACGAATTCACAAAGGTCCGTCGCTACAGTTGCCTGCGAACTATAGTTGAAAATGAATGTACTGTAGTCTCACGTTTCAGGTGGAAATGTTTGCCGTGACCGCCAATGAAACTGGCGAAGAAAGTGAGCGAATGTTGACTCATTTCGTCGACGTACAAAAACAACTATTCTCTCGACTCGACTTGCATTTCAAGTACAGGATGATGCGAAAACTAGGCGTGAAATTTGTTTCGTTTGTAACTTTTCGAGTTATCGCAGGATTTTGAACATGGCGAGTCAAGAATTAGGCGCGCCCGCTTATAGAAAATTCGACGTCGAAGCTTGGATGCCAGGAAGGCGCTCATACGGCGAGGTGCGTATTTTCGCCGGCTAAGATACGGAAGAAGACTGAAAATTACTTTTTCAGATATCGAGCGCGTCCAATTGTACAGACTTTCAATCTCGTCGCCTATTGGCTCAATATAAAGACAACCAAGGACGACTGAAACATGTTCATACGGTAGGAAAATAATCAACTATAGATGTCCAATTAACAACTGCAGTTGATCGTTGTAGCGTCTATAGTTGCACTATGGTTAAGCAAAAACAGTAGTTGGCAATTCAACTATAGTTTCCAATTTTGGCAGGAAATTGAAATGACTAGTGGATGTATTTTGTTTTCCCAACAGGTTAATGGGACAGCATGCGCAACAACTCGACTCATGATCGCCCTCATTGAACAACATCAAAAACACGTCAGTTTATTTGTTTTATCTCTGAAGAAATCGATAATACTTTTGAATATTTTCTACAGAATTCGAGTGTAGACAGTCCAAATGCGTTAAAACCGTTCGCTGACAAATATTCAATGTCGAAATCGAAAAACAAACCGTTGAAAATGAAAAAAGTTCAAATGCGAACCAGTTTTGAGTGAAATTCATTGGAGAATATTGTCAAAACAAAAAAGACCTAGTAAAGCAAAATTTATGCACTGGCCATCCAAGATTCAGAAGTTTTTGGGGAATCTCCGGACACCTGAATGTGAATTTAACTGAAAATTTGAAAATTGAAATTAGTCTGTATTTGTCCAGTGTCCTATCCGAGGCAACATCATTTGTTGATTACAATAATTCAATCATTTTAATTTACAATCTAAGCAAAGCAAAAAGTTCATTATTTTCAAAACGTCTTACTGGTAACCTGTTCCATAAAATTGGCTAATAATTGATTTCATCTATTCTCGAAATGATATAGGCCGACAGAAGACTTTCCAGTTTATTCGACTGATTTGTATATTTCTTTCAGCTTTTCTAGTGAGCTTTTTATTCAAGCAAACTTTTCTGTGTGTAACCACATGCATTCTTGGCTTTCACTAAACATTGATTCATTTCCATTAACCACATCTGTCACATAATTTTGATGAAACGCTCTTCTTGATTAAACAGGTAAGTGACAAGCAAACAATTGTTCATCATCTTAATCTTAAGTTGGACAATATTTTGCCTGTTGATAGGGGGTTGTCGGGTGCGAAAATGTTGTAGCAAAATAGGAAGAGAAGCTGATAAATTCGCTCTAACATGCAGTTAAATTTGAAGTTCTTGTAGAAGTTTCGAAATGCTGACAAATGGATTAATAAAATTTATCAAATATGATAAAGTCAAATGCTCATCCATGTTTCTCGCTAGTGTGTTTACAAGTTCATACTCTGCCGAAATCTCACTATGACTTGCGCCCAACAAAGTAAATGAAGCCAACTCTTCGACCAACGACCATTTAATAAGTTTTAAAACTTGGCCGATCCTTTTTGAATTAATTTTCTGCAATCCTTAAATCGCTCGCAACAACAACGATTTTCCAATTTTGTCCCACTTTCTCGATAGACACGACCAATAATCGTTCAAATAATAAACAATGAAATTCTTTTCATCCTTTAATTTAAAGCTTGCAAGAGGCAAACGAGCGAAAAAAAGTTTTACAATTTCTTTTGTTTCAAATCTTTTCAAATCGTTACACAATCGTATAACATTCCAATCAAAAATTGAATAATCCTTTGGATATTAGTTATAAACCGATCGATATTTATTGCCAAACGAATTTCGATTTGCTGGCCACTGTCCAGTTGCATTGAAAACTGTCAGTCCGCGACTGTCGACTGAGAATTTTGGTCGGGGCGCGTCGTCGAATGAACAAAAATCGCTATAAAATTGCTGTAATTTAACCTAGAAATTCTTAAAAATTTAGAATTTAAAACCAATTTTGGCAAAATTGAAACCATTTTGAAAAAAAATTAAAAATTCTCAGAAAAACAAGGGATCTCCAAAGAATTAGATCAAATATTTATAGTCAAATATTTTTAGTCAAAGATAAGGTAGCAAGCAACCCATCGAAAGTTTTAGTTTTTGATCTGTTCGATAGTGTATTACTAACATGGCGGGCGTCCTTCCTTAAGAATCTCTTTAAAACAAAGTGGAGCTCTCTCTTAGTCGGTTGGTGCTAAGCCGTGATGAGCAGGATAGAATGCGACTTGGCAACCAAGAAATGAGCAGTGCGTAAGTGTAAACTCTATTACATTTAAAAACACGTTTTATTGCAAGATTTCACCATTGCCTGTATAAGACTGACTGGGACCCATATCAGCCTATCTTGTAGAAAATAAATTCGAAGAAATATAGTCGTGTTATTCACGTTTCAGGCATTGTGATCCCTAGGGACCATTTCAAAAATCCATTTTTGCAAAAAAAACAATGGTTTGGGAATAATCCCACAACTCAATGAATAAATAAATAACTGATGTCAATCGATAGTTGATATATTTATCTACAATAAAGTCTCATTCAGTTTTGATGTGTCTCTGACATTTATTTACGTTTTTTTTTCTTTCAACATATTTTCATTTAATTTGACTAACTCTAGATAATGCCTTGACGTCATAACGAGTGTTTGCAGATTTTCATTTTTTGAACCAATAGATATGATCATCCTCTCAACTATTAAAAAAATCAGGAAAATTCAATCACCGGAATAGGGTCAAATTTGACAAGTCAATTTTTGTCAAAATATTCACATTTTCAAGGTTTTTGATTTTTGATGTGCTTGTTAAAAGTCGAAAAGTTGCCTGATGGTTGCCTTGATTAATGCACAAATGAAAATCTTCAAGAATCGTGGACATTTTCAATTTATATATCTCCCACATTGAAGAATTCGTAATTTGCAACTAAATATATTCATGTACACTTGAACTTAATCATCTTTCAAGCGTAAATATCAAATATTTTAATGCGGGAAATTTACAAATAAAATATCTCTTTCATTCTTGAAGATTTCACCTCCAAATTTTGAACATTGATCAAGGCGACCATCAGGCAACTTTTCAACTTTGAACAATCAATTTAACATGGGACCTTGAACAGAAGCAGCTGCAGTATGAAGCATTCAATGACTATGGCATGCTTCAGGTTGCTTTGATTGAAGGTCCTCAGCTGATATTCCTTAGATGGTTTGATAGCGAATGTTATTTTTTATACCTTTCTTGTTGACACATTTGATTAAACTTCTATTGCTTGTACATCACAGCATCGGCAAGTTCCATGAAATAACAAAAAAAATTGAATTCAAAAATAACAGTAATTTTCGAGCTAGTGGTCCAATATCACAAGTTTGAATTAATTTTTGAAGATAATTTAATCCTATCTTGTAGAATGGGGCTAGTCCTTTGGATCTAACCCCTCGATTCATTTCTGGAGTACACTTAGCTCAGCTATGGAGCGATCCACAAGCTCATGGGACATTTCAGATCGTCCTGAGGACCGTTATCATGGCCGCAAACTTGGTCAAAACATTTTCTGCAGCTTCTGCAGGAAACCAGGGCACCACTTCCTCGCTTGTCGGAAACGAGAGTGGACCACTCAATAGCGACAAAGTTTCTGTAGTCAGTCATCAAACAACAACCCAACTGCTCCACGAATCTAATCAAACAACAACCGTGGCCATGGTGATTATTCTAATTACGCGAGAGCGGCCACTACTGGTTTAACTCGGACCTGTAGCCGAGCTGCACGACTGGTACAACCGAATAAAAATGCAGGAGATGATGAGTCCAAATACAACATCAATAATTTTGATTCCAATTTAAACAAGGTCAAAGCATCAGGGTATGACCCACTCAACTGCGATGATCCAGCTTTGGCCGAATATTTCGAAAGAGAAGGGATGGTGGAATTTTCTCCCATGAGTGTTTGGATGCTCAAATCTCAAACGACCATTGGAAGCTCAAAGAAAGTAGAAAAATTTTAGACTACCCGCCATTCCACCACAAGGGACCAAAGTCAGTCCAACAGCTTGAGTGTCACGCATGGTGGCAAACAAGTGCTAGCACCATTGGACATTCAACCTTTAACCCCTGGAGAAGAGGATAGAGCAACAATTTCAGGAGATGATCAAGAACCCTTGATTCAGAGATGGAATCAAGATGCCCCAAAGAATCGTGATAAAAAGTCCACTAAAAAGCTTCCATGGGACATAATCTGGTGCCTAAAAGTTTATCTTCATTTCAAAAGGACACTCAATGCCACTCTAAAAATTCAAATGACTCGAGCCACAGAGAAAGAGCTCAGGTTAAAGGACAACCTTCATCAAAGAAATCAACAAATCAGGAAAGTGTCAAAGAAGGATGGATCCAGTATGATTGGGTTCGTGTTATGCTTACCATTTTGGTGTTGCTGGCTAATGGTGTCAATGGTGGTTCCTGCGAAACATTCTATCACTGTGGGGTATCGCGAAGTGGATTCCCCATTTCCATTCCACAGCAGGTGCAGTGTTCACTACCAGATGACAGTGGAATGGATGAGTTCAATGTGTCGATGATATTTTCACTCCCAGGACCAACCCAATTTTAGCAGCAGCTGCAAAATGCATTGTTCAACAAAGAAAGATATGCACCAACACAGGATTCTTTGGTTCCAAAGGAATTGTGTTTGATGACACAGAACAATTTCCCGTCCTGAAAGGAGATTGTAGAACCAGTTAGCAAGATAAAGTCCATCAAGGCAAAACCTTGTTCGAAATTCAACCTGGGGTATGGTCAACAAACAACTCACTTAATGTGGAGTTTCAATGGTGTTGCAGGGACAAATGCTCCATTGTCATGAATACATTAGTAGAAATTGGGACCATTGCAACAATAGATGGGAAGCAGTTGGCCACAGACCTCGGCGATGTAGGAGGGCACCAACCTCATAATTGTTATTGCAAACAAATTGATGGAACAATAGTTTGGGACAATAATAACTTTCAAAATGTATGCCGAATTGAATACAGTAGCAGACAAAAGTAAAGTAACAAGAAAAACAGATAGTTTTTTCGTTATAACTTAAGAACGGGTAGAGCTATTGGTACGCGGTTGCAAGCATTGGATTCAGCATGAAAAACTGTATATATCAATGAGTTTATATCTACCTTGATAAACTGTATCACGCGCAATAGGGTTGAGAGTGGAAAACGCCAGTTTCTTGTAGCGACAAAAGTAAAGTAACAAAATCAAAAATCCAAGAAAAAGTTTACTATAATACAACTGGTGAAAAAAACCTAATATTTAGTAGTGTAGCCCTCATTTGTGATCACATCCGAGCAATGACGAGGCATAGATTCAAGCAGTTTGTCAAGGACGGTCTGCGGAACTGTATGCCAGGTGTGCTGGACCACTGTCCATAACTTGTCAGTGTTGGCGTACATTTGAGTGTGGATTTTGTGCTCAATCACATCCTATAGGTGCTTGATGGGATTTAGATCAGGTGACTGAGCAGGCCAGTCGAGCACTTTGATTTTTTTTGTCTTGAACCATCCACGCACTAATGTCAAAGTGTGTTTCGGATATTATCCTGTTGGAAAATGAAATCCTTCGACATCTGTTGGCGCGTGGATGGTAACATGACATTGTTCAAAATGTCTCTATAAACGAATCGATCCATTATACCATCGATACAGTGAATGGGACCTGTGAAGGAGAAAGCCCCCCACACCATGCCTCCACCATGCTCGACTGTTGGCACCATATACTTCGGGTTGTGTCAGCTGTTGACTGGACATTGAATGTACATAATTCCGTCACTGGAGAAGATATTGTACTTCGATTCGTCACTGAAGTATACTTTTTTCCACTGCAACAGTGTCCAATTAATGTGCTTGTGGGCGAAGGCTAGACGCAACTTGCGGTTCTTCAGTGATACCAGCTTCCTCGATGGTCAACATCCAAACAGGCCCGCCTCATTCAGTCGACATTGGACGGTGCAGGTGCTAATCTCTGGACCTTCTACCGCACTTTTAACCTCACTGGCCGTCAGTCTCAGATTCTGCTTCGATATGCGGGCCATTAGTCCATCAAGTTGTGGGGTCGTTTGTTTCGGTCGACCTCTCTTAGCCATAACTGCCATGGTTCCATGTTCAATGGCGTGCTTGGTGATGTGCA
This sequence comes from Prionchulus punctatus, assembly GCA_034698125.1. Taxonomy (NCBI): domain Eukaryota; kingdom Metazoa; phylum Nematoda; class Enoplea; order Mononchida; family Mononchidae; genus Prionchulus; species Prionchulus punctatus. The sequence continues at coordinate 2,621 of JAQGBA010001605.1, read as the reverse complement.
TAACGACTGATCGATGATAATTGAGCATTCTGGCAATCTCTGTGAAGGACTTCCCATCCTTTTTATACCAATTTACCATCTTTTCTTTTTAGTCGTTCAACAATGGCGTACCCTTTGGCATTTTTGGTATATTCTTAATGTCTCATACAAGAACACAATTTTTTTCTTTCTACATGGTTTTGCTTCGTGTCTCGTCTAAGTGCATTTATCCCGTGCAAAAATCAGTGCAAAGTGGCTTTTTATGCATATTTCTGTCTTGTTACTTTACTTTTGTCGCTATGAGAAACTGGTGTTTTATACTCTTGACCCTATTGCGCGTGATACAGTTTATCAGGGTAGATATAAACTCATTGATATATACAGTTTTTCATGCTGAATCCAATGCTTGCAATCGTGTACCGACAGCTCTACCCGTTCTTAAGTTATAGCGAAAAAACTATATCTGTTATTCATGTTACTTTACTTTTGTCCGCTACCATATGGAGGGACATATACAGCGAGGGTGTCTGGTCAATATGTGGTCATCGAGAAGCTCCAAGCTGACTTCACTATTAAGAAATCAGCTTCTGAGTGTGGATTCTCAAATCTATTCTCCACATCACAAGGAATTTTCCTCCAGGTACTGACAGGCCGGATGGCAAACCAAACCATATCCCAATGGAAACAAATTGGTGTCATCCCCGAAAATTTCGGTCATCACTTTCTGGATGAAGCTGACCATGTAACACAAACCCCAAAGAACCTCTTTGGAGATTCTCGTTTCGATGGACTGCAATCTGACCATTTTAATTCCAAGTTACAATTTCTGTTTCAAAAAGTCATGCCGCTTGCAGAAGAAAGCATTCGCATAGTTTGGTTGGAATTATACCGAGCAGCAGAGCAACACCTACACACAATGTGGTAACTGCTCAGACTCAACCCAACACTTGGAGCAAGGCTTCTTTTGCAGAGAGACAACATCACAACCCAATTTGCTTTGCCAAAAGTCAATGGACGAGTGGAAGAGACTTTTAACAACTTCACCAATCTTAGCCCTTCCAGATTTTCGGCAACCATTTGTTTTGCAAACTGATGCCTCAGGCACTGGAATAGCAGCCACCTTGTCTCAAGAAAAAGAGGGTCGTGAACATCCAGTCGCATATGCAAGTCGCACATTAAACAAAGCTGAAAGAAACTATTCTACTTTTGAACAGGAAGCATTAACAGCAGTCTGGGGAGTCAAGCGTTTTCGTTGATACCTTTTCCAACAGAAAGTCAAAGTTATAACAGACCATGCAGCATTACAATATGTTTTCTTGAAACCAAATTTAAATACCCGCACAGTTTTGGGGTTTGGCATTACAAGAATTCCAATTGGAAATAAAGCACCGACCAGGGTGGAAGCATGCCAACGTAGATGCTCTTTCTCGAGCTCACTGCAACATGCTACATTTGATAATTAGCAAGGATTCTACCAGTGAACCAAATGATTACAACATTATCTATAATAATGACGGTGATGATTTGCAAAGAGGCCTGAAGAGATTCCAGTTCCAGCAACGAAAAGATCATTTCTGCCTGCCTCTTATTAACTACCTTGTTCATGATGCCCTACCAGATGAGGTCAAATTTTCAAATGCTATCATTCACACCAGCACCCAATACACAATGAACAATGGGTTACTCTACTACATAGGCCCACCTTACAGTGAAAATATCCATCCACAACTTGTAGTTCCCTCTGAAATGCAGGTGAAGGTCCTTGTAGCTTGCCACGATGAAATTTTTGTGGGTCATTTCGGGGTCAAAAAGACGTATGCTTGCATCAAGAGCCGGTATCATTGGCCAGGCATGTACATGGATGTCAAAAAGCACTGCGAGCAATGTTCAAATTGTGCCACTTGCAAAAATCCCAACAAGGCCATATGTGCAGCATTGGTACCAATCCATGTGGAAGGTCCATTTGACAGAGTCGCTGTAGATATTCTTGGTCCACTCCCAGTCACCCAAAATGGAAATAAGTATATTGTGGTTTTTTCCGGATGCCTCACGAAATATACTATGGCAGCAGCTGTACCCAACTTCACTGCCAAGACCACTGCGCAAGCATTCATGATGGAAGTAGTGTTGCAACATGGTGCACCAAACCAGCTGCTTTCAGACAAAGGCACCAACTTCTTATCTGACCTTGTGTACGAAATCTGTCAGCTATACAACACCCGTAAAATCAACACCACTCCATACCATCCACAGACTGATGGATTGGTTGAACAGTTCAATTCCACACTTGCAAATATCATCTCCATGTATGTTGGGAAAGGAGGAAAGGATTGGGATGTTTTCCTTCCCTACGCTATGTTTGCATATAATACATCAGAGCAATGATCGACCACTCAAACACCCTTCTTCCAGATGTATGGATGACAGGCTAGACTACCGATTGATGCTGCGCTCAATTTCATACCCAGTCGTTACACAATCAACCTTGATGATTATGCTTTGGAAGTCCCTCAAATGTTAACTATGGCATGGAGAATTGCCAAGAAATGTATTGAAAAAGCTGGCTTGCGGAAAATTCGCCCCCCACAATTCGCCCCCCACAATTCGCCCCGCACAATTCGCCCCCCACAATTCGCCCCCGA
>JAQGBA010001604.1:0-13536 GCA_034698125.1 Prionchulus punctatus | reverse complement strand
GTGATGTGCTAATGCCATGAAATTTTGCTTGAATGCAGGTTAGACGACGCTTTTTCGGATGGTAAATGTGTGACTTTTCTATTGACTGACAAACTGAAAAACCAGGCCATTTTCTCTTTGTATGTTAACTTACTGGACACCCTTTATGTTACTTTTGAATAATGTTATATTGTGTCGACTTTAGACTTGATGGCGGATATACTGAATAAATTATTATGAGCGGCGAATAAATTATATATTCATACGCCTTGTTGTTGTTGTGGATGGTCAGATTGACCGTCGCGTTCATATTCCTCCTGCATGAACTATAACATTAGCCGAGATCCACCCGAAAATCAAAGTTTGCAAACTTCCGCTGCTTGGGTAAGTTGAAATCGGTGCCCATTTTGTCGAAATATAACAGAGATCCGAAAGAGCTGAATCCCCTTTTCCTGAGTTACGCCAATCGGTTTGTTATGGCAACATTTCATTCCAAATCAATAAGAGACACAAAAGCACTTCCTGCTACTGAGACATTGGTTGGAACAGTTGGACGAAGTTTTCGACGTTTTCGAGCAATTGGAATCCATCCTCGTCATTGCTTCCTTCTATAGAGCACATTTTCATAGCTGTAGTTGCTGCGTGCCATCACATTCGAAGGAAAACAAACATATAAAAGCGTCAAGTACTGCGTGAGTTGATAGTTTTTTTGAGATGTTCAAGTTAGAATAATATTTGAAGATGCTGCAACACATTTACTTCAATTTTAGAGACCATCCAGTCTCCATTATTATCATAGCCACTGATACAGTCACGGCTATCATCAAGTCAAACGGTTGATTTCGTCGATTTGACTGTTTCCTATTTTAAGGCCAGTCCCTGCCTCAGGTCCCAGAATTTTACAAAAAAAGTTTTTTAATCTTTGAGTAACAAGAAAACTTTTGCAAACCTTACCGAGGAATTTTCCATTTTGACCAGCGCTTTGAATAGTTATCTAACTGTAGCATGTTGGTCGGTGACGCATGGTAAGCTGTAATGTAAATGGTTAAATAACTTTAGAAATAGCAAAGAAAGTTTGATGTCAATTTGGCATAGTTCCCCAGGCAAAGAATGAAAAATTAAGTCATAAACCTAAATAAACCAGTTCATAAAAATAGTAGAAGGGAAACCAATTGTTACAAAAAAACTTTCATCAGTCCACGGACTTCTTTTCGTTTCCAACCAGTAGCCAAAAGTTTTCATTCAAATTTTGATTCTCACTTTCTTCACGCCAGTCTACGCGTGGCTTCAGAATGTTTTCACGCGCCATAATTTTCACATGCTTTATTTTAACTGTAGTCGTCGGTCAAACATGCGAAGAAGGCAACGAATGGAAAAGCGGTGATTTTTTTCACAAATGCCAAAATGGTCAAGATACGTACGTGGCGTGCGCAAAACCAGATGGAATTCGAATAAAGACTGGCGAAAAGTACACCGGTCCATCTTTCGTCCAAGAATGTTACTTGGATCCGGATGGTTCCAAAATACAACTGAGGAACGTGGCTTGCGTCAATAAAGGAGCCGTTGTGCAACCTGGTCAAACTTTCAACAGCAGCGATGGTGCGTTCGTTATGAAATGCGAATTGCTTGCATCTGGTCAAATCCGCACAACGTTCGTCGGTTGCGTGGCTGACAATGGTCGAGTCGTCGGAGATCATGGCAAATTCACAAATCAAAATGGGTTCGTGGCTCAATGCCTCATTACTGGCGCAAAGATTGGGTTCGACTTCGTCGCTTGCCTGGACGATTCGGGCAATGAGCACGCAATAGGAACCAGCTGGCCAGTGGCCGGCGGGTGTCAAAAGAGTTGCGTGAAAGACAGCAATGGTGTAAGAACGAATATCAATTGTCCTGGTTGATTTGAGTGTCCTATAATTAGGCTGAAAAAGTAAGAAATTGTCCAGCTAGTAAGAATGTTTTTGTTAGATGTTTCTCCTAACATTTTAAAAGTCTCCGTACAGCAGTTGCTGTTGATGACGCAATGTACTTGTTATAAAGCTATAAAGTTATAAAGTACCAGCCGATCACTAATGTAGGTAAATTTTTAATAAAAATAAATGACAATATTGATATGCAGACGAAGATCGGTCAAAATCTCGCGATATAGAAATTATGAAAGCGAATTATAGAAACGATCTAAAACTCTAGCAACAATAAAAATACACTTGCCATTTTGCAATTAGATCAGATTTGTGGCTGTCAAATTCAAAAAACGCTTCAAGCTAAAAATGGCAAGTGCATATTTGACAAAAAAATCAATTTTGAAATATTTACAAAGATATAAATCTAAAGACGTCCATGCAATTATTATTAAACATGTGCAATTACATCGGTGCTCCAACCAAAACAGATTTTACACGATAAATCAGTAAATCAACCGACACATTTGATTTTCCAACACCAGATTGTCACTGGACAGAAATTTTGAAAACTAGACGGTAGTAGAATGGTGCTGTGACGAAATGTGCTAGTTGTATATGAAAAAATAACAAAAAATTTGCAATAAAACAAATTATATTATAATAATAAATGAGTATCTCAGCGCGGTACAAGCTGAACGAATCAACTTATTACAACTTGGACACTTGATTGATGTCGCCCGTTTCGAGGCTGAACCGATGAGAGCCTCGACGTTCTTGTTCTTCGGCTATTATATTTTCGCTATCTTGTTTTCGAAGGAAATCCTCGCAGTACCGGTTTACGATTGCTGTGCCGAGGCTGTCACCGTGAACGTTGGTCAGTGTTCGAAAGCGATCTCTGAAAACAAACATCGTGGCGCCATGAATCGGATTTGCGCTTTTATTGTAGAACTATTTATTCAGCTTACAAAAACCAATCGACCGGAATAATTAGAATGAAATATTTGCTCGGCAATCCGACGGCTATTAAAACCATGATCATGGTTACGATTCCAGCTTGCGGTATTCCAGCCGCCCCGATACTAGCTAACGTAGCTGTAAGGCTGTAAAAGACGTTCGCAAAACAAAAAATCGAACGGGCCAGCGAACAAACTGCGTCCATTTGACGAGTACCTGACTAAAATAATTTTGCCGATGCTGAACGTTCTTCCAAGAGTCTGGGCGATGTACAGCGCCGCCACAGCTTCGTACAATGCTGTGCCGTCCATGTTAATTGTTGCGCCCAATGGTAGCATGAAACGAGTGACTCGGCTGTCTATGCCGTTGTTCTCTTCACAACACTTTATTGTAAGAGGCAAAGTGGCCGAACTATGAAGAAAAGCAAGTCAAGGACATCGACCGATAGTTCAACAAATCGGACCGGCAGCTTCGCGTACCTGGATGATGTACCCAAAGCTGTCAGCAACGCTGGAAGCATGCCGTACGCAAATTTGAACGGATTTCTTCTCGAGAAAACGAAAAAAATCAAAGGTAGGACGATGACTCCGTGTATGAACAGGCCGGACAGCACCGTTATCATGTATCCGGTAAGGCGATATAGTTCCTTGGTCGGATCTTTCATTTCAACGATTTGATAGGCTGTCAGGAAGATGATCCCCATCGGGGCGTACCTTACGAAATGAATCACACATTATCAAAACGACAGGACTGTTTAGCAGATTTACAGGACTGGCTAGCAGATCGCCAGAACTAGCTAGCAGGTTGTCCGGGACAGAAAATTAGTTTTCGATCGTACCAAATAACGAGTGAGATGATCATCATCATGGCCGCTTCAAGCGATTTGAAGAACTTCCTCAACGGTATACCCTCGTCTTTCATCAAGCTGATCACGACGCCGAAGATCATCGAAAATATAATCAAGCCCAATATGTTTATCCCTCGGTTGGTTTTCGTTTCTAAAATTTCTTGCAGCTGATCTTTCTGCTCTGAAATTTCCATGAAGAAAGAAACACTATCAGCATGATTTTCGTTTGGTTTTTCCAAATATTTTTAGCTTGCCATCGGTTAAGTCGATGGCAGTTTCGACTGGTATCTTCGTGGTCACCGTCTGATTTAATGTCGCTATGAACGTTCGATTTTCGTAAAATATGCACGTTTTAACCTAAAAAAATAGCTAATCTGATGTTGAAATCGATTGCATTCCAGCAAAAATCGTTTACGCTGCTGAAACAGGCTTCTACGAGGTTTTCTGGGAACAAATTCCTGAAATACAATTCAGCGTTATAATTTACAACTGATGGGCCAGTTGTCAAGTAAAATCAATAGCCATTTGACGATTTGTTTTACAATTACAGTAATTTATGGGGTTATTTGCAATCACACCCACTTATTGATTTGTCTAACAATCATGTATTGATCTATTAACAGCTATTTATTGATTTGCCTTACAATCGCAACTGCTTGTTGATTGCTTTACAATCACCGCCATATCGATTTGTCGCAATCACAGCCATTTATCGACTTGCCTTACAATAAAGCTATTTGTCGAAATGCCTTACAATCAGAGCTTTTTTTTCACTTGTATTAAATTCAAGCTATTTAACGACTTGCCTTACAATCGCAGCCATTTATTGACTTGTTCTACGATTTTGTATGTTATGCATATTCTGTAACCCTGCAAGGATATCATTCGTTTTTGAAAGCGCAGTATTGATTTGCTCATGTTAAATCAAAATTATGTAATTTAATAAATGATTTTCGAAAAGATATCCAACACTCAGCAGCTGTTTCTAGATTTGCTCTCTACCAAGCTCATGGGAATTCTTAACGAAGCACACGCTCATACGCCTACAACGTTTTCTTTTTCTTCGACTTGCGTACAAATTTTATAAATAGCCAGTGAAAAAACAGTGCAAAAAACATAAATATTTATGCGATGAAAAAATTCCAAGAACAGCGAATAAGTATGCAATCGAATATGATTTGCACCGGCGGTGTTCAGCAACGAGCAAACAATGTAAACAGGTTGGAAAGTATTTCATTGTTTTTTTTTCTCGAAAACTGTTCGCCCGAGCAAAAAATTAAGCGAACTTTAGTAGCAAACCAGAATTTTTCAAGTTTTCAAGTTAATCTCGACTTAATTGCAGCTTACAAAGCGCAAATCGGTTATTTGATGCAATATAACATAAAAAGAAAACAAAAATTGCAGCGGGTATTTTAATTTTCTAGCGTTTTTCCATTAACTCACGTGCGCAAAAGGAACCGGTAATATTAAAAGGCAAAAACCTAATAGGTGGTGTTTTTCAAACGTAAATAATTGACGAGGGGTATCGTCGCACGCTAAACTGGGATGGATCAATCGGTCATGTCATCCAGCGTTAAAGACAATCAGGCTAGATGCGAATTATACGTGCAAGTAGTAATTTTCTTTCGATTGATTTTGTACCTCGCAAAAAGGCTTTAATCCGTCAGAATTTGTCAGAGAGAAAAAAAATGAGGAAGAAAAAAATACTGGAAACGCACGCGCTCAGCTACGCAATAGTTGCAAGCTTGCAACTATAGTCGTACAGTAGATTTACGAGCTAGCGCCAGTATTGCATTGTAAAAGCTCGCGCTAGTATCGAACTCGAATGGTACCTGATTAAATCCAATATCGTATCGGCCGCGGTCGACAAGCACGGCGGCTCCTTATCGAGATCCGTCGGTTGGTAGCCCTCCGACCATCGGCCGGGTCGAATAATCTGCACCAGAATGATACCTTCGATGACGGCCAGCACGGTCGTGGCCGTATAGTACAACATCGTAAAAGCTCCCAATCGGCCGGCGGTCTGCGTGTTCAGTTGCGCTAAGCTGCTTATTATGCTGCTGACGATCAAAGGCAATATAAGCATTTGCAACATGCGCAAGAACAATTCGCCGGGAAATTTCAAATAGACCAACTGGCGTTTGGTCATCGCCGGCCTCTCTGGATCTTGATTGCCGGCGCGTATCGACAGACCCAAAACGACGCCGATAATTACGGCGGCGACGGTTATCAATAAAAGCACAGTCTCTTTGCGGATGCGACATTTCGGCATACGGTGACAGAATCGCGATAGGCGATTGCGCAAATTCGACGCTCTCGTGCTGCCGGCCGTATCGGCGCTGTTGTCGACTGTAGTCATTTTCGGGCGTACGAGCGGACTGACTGCCGGCGAATAAGCGTCCTTCTTCAACATCTTATCAGTTTCGCTCGATTCCATTTTTTTTCTTTCTCGATCGCTTACGAGAGATTACTTCGACGACGTACGGCGAACGATGACTGACGCCACTAGCGGACCACTGCTGCTGCTGGAAAGAGATGGAAAACGCATAGATTAAGAGTTGGACCAATTTCAACAGTTGCTTAATGTATGTACATTTTAAAATGTCGACGGCAAGTGGCGAGCTTATAGTACGAAATACGTACAAATTTTTAAAAAAGAGCGGCCCTCCCGCGCTGCGATGGTGGTCCGTTCAGAACGAACGCGAAAGTAATTTGGAACCAACTGAATAATTGCTCGGAATAGAAAGTTTCGGAGAAGTCAAAACAAAGAAAGTTTTAGCGAAGTCAAAAACTTTATATTCTTCGTCGACTGGCGCGACCGCTTTTTTTCTTCATTAAAGCGCAAACAGCGTGGCGAAAGATGAGCGAGAGATAGACGCAAAAAAGACTCATAAACTGAAAAAGACTACAGGCTAATTTCTCTTCGATACAATCGGCGAGGGGAAAAAATAACAGTTTAACCGAATGTTTATCGCCGACAAAGCACGCGCCTAGGTTGGGGAATTAGAAAATTATACGGACGAATTCGCGCGCTAAAAATTTTCTTTCGCCTTTTCAACGACCGACAGTTTGAAAATGAGCCGCAAAAAGAGAATTTTTAAGAATATTAAAAGGAGAGCGAGAGGGAGAGTCACGAGGAGGGCAGACAGCTCGCGTTCACGCAAGCTAACGCTCAATGCGTGCCAATGCAATGTATAGGCTGCCGAGATATACTTACCGACCGCGATACCCGTGCATCATCATCCGCTAATATTACTACTACTACTACGCGCTACCTCTACACCAATCCATGCAAGCATATATTAGTCGAGCGGCGTTGACTTTTAATACAGAAACCGCGCCACTTTGGCTTTCCGAGAGTTGGTGCAACAATTTTTCATTATTTGTTCGCTCGAGAATGGGAGAATCGGAGAGAGCGAGGGTGAGTGAGTCGGAAAGAGTGCGAGAGCGAACGAGCGAGAGAGAGAGAGGGAGAGAGAGAGAGAAAAAGAGGACAAGCATCGGGTCTAAAGGGTATTCAAATCGTCGGCGGCCGTAATGCTAAATTTGCCGCCACGCCGCGTAAACGAGTCATATAAATTGACACCCAGTCAAAAAATAGTAAAGTTGTTTGTGACAGGCATACTGTTTGCAAATGGCCATGGAACTAGGGTACACACGCATACGCGCGCAGAGCACATGCGTAGATGGACGAGATACATTGAGAGACATTATTGGTGACAATTTCCACTAACCGCACACGGCGAGCGACGATATAAAGTAAAGTGTCGAACGCGATTCGGTTCGTTGAAAACGGGCAATATAATTTATTCCTATTGTTCGCAACTGGTTGTTGCACTGACTACACTTAGCGAGTGCCTTTAACGTACCTATAGTCGTCGGATAGTCAGCGGCGAGAGAGCATTTTGGATCAAATAATGAAACAAACCTGAACCAGCAATTAATGAAGCTGGAAAAATTGTTTTCTGCCGACGCTTTGATCCGACGACGACGGTTACGAATAGAGTGTACGCTTGTGCTCGAAAGCCGGATTTTTTTATGCATCGGGCGATATAAATTTCACCTCGTTTACGTATTAAAATTTATAAACTCACATTGAGCAATGATGCGGACGAATTTAAATTCAAACAATCTGCAAACTTTCGCAGGAAATTAGACTATCCATCCGCTGATTTCTTGTTTGAGGGGGGGGGGGCGATCGACTGAAGCTTACTTCCTGATTATATTCTTTGGAATGGTTCAGTATTGTTCGCTAGTTTTGCTCTGTTTGAAAAAATAAATTACTGGTTTGCATTTGACAGGACATTTTTTATCCCGTCAGCAGTGTCCATATTTCTAAATGTTAAAACTCAGCACGACAAAACTGAATTTGGTTCGTTGGGGCGTTGATTTTTTTTTATTTTGATCCCATACCAAAAACTCAGCATGAATTGGTGAAACTAATCGCCGGTATTTTCTTATTGTAATCTTTTTTTTCTCAATATAATGTCATTTAAAGTTTGAAAAATAGAGATGAGTTTGGTGCGCTAAAACTGGATCAGACAAGAGGAGAAAAACTTTTTTTACGAGTTACGCCTATTACTTTAAAACAGATTTCGCCTCCGAATCACCCACCGAATGGAATTATATATTTTTTTTCGTAATTGACGACCCAGTACTACTCTGAGTAATTCTACTTGTAAACTTTCATTAAAAACGATGGTGTCATAAATGTACATCCTACGCGGACAAATAAAATGCATCCAAGAATACAAAAACCTCGATAATTTATGTTTCACTTGTCTTAATTGTCGCAAGTGCACATGTCGAACGACCACACCATCAACGGAAGTATTATTTTGCCTTTTATTTTTAGAGTCAACTTAGAAGCCATCATTTTGTTTCATTTTAAAAATGTATTAAACTTAACATTTGCACTCGAACACGTCACCTAATCAACCGCAATTAATAACTTGAGATCTGATACCGTTACTGTAACGGATGCAGTGAAATTCACATCCGCTTCCGTCGTTAAAGTAACGAACGGTGCCAATTGAGATGAAAGTAAATAGCACGTTGTTGCAATCACAGAAATAGATCTCGTTGCCATAGTGTCGTCACAGGCGACGTAGTCGTATGCAATTCCGTTATCATTGATGACGCAGCAGGCTATGAAGTCCTTGGAAACTTTGAAGTTTTCTTGATTTTTAACTGTCTGACTAGTAATACGATCGATGCATCCAACGAAAGTTGTTCGTATGCCATTGTCCATAAATTCGCAGCCCACAACAAAGTTACCATCCTGCGTTCTGAAGGTGTCTCCGGGTTGGATAACTGCTCCTTGTTGAGGCAAGCTACTAACTTCAGCTTGATAAAGTAGTTGTTCGGACGATAGCATTCGTAGATGAAATGATCACCGACATAACTTTCATTCGCATTCACACGTACGCCATTCGATGTTACGCAAGCGAAACTAATTTCTTTACCATCTCGATGCAAGTTTAAGAGCATACAGTTGGAAAAAGGTACAAAAGTACGATGAAAGTAAACATGTTCGTAAGCTTCGACAGTACGAATGGGCAACAGGAACCGAACAACTTTTCTCGGTAAAGCAAACGAAATACATTAAAAATTAATTGAAAAGTCAAAAGTTTTTAAGAAATAATGCTAAAACGTTTAATTTCTGTGATTGCAACAACATGCTATTTACTTTCATTTTCATTTCAAAGCATTGCGGTGGCAGCACACGATTGCTACAGTAATTATTTAACAAACTATGATTTAAAAATGGATGGTTTGGTAAATGTTCATCGTGTGGAAAAATAAGAATTTGTAACCAAAGGTAAATCTTGATGCAATCTTTGTCTCATTACGATTGTTCAATAGTCGTGAAACTTAAGAAATTTATGAACGATGTCGTTCATACTAAATACTTCAAAGAATTAAATTGAAAAGTACTAAAGTATACACTTTCAGGGTCCAGTATCATATAATTTTAATTAAATATACATCTTGCAGCTAGCATAACAAGCACTCATCAGCACTGCAACAATATTCTCAGCCTTCTATACGAAGCCGTGAATCCGGTACTGTCATTGAAGTTTTGAACAGAACCTACTTTAAATAACCAATAATAAGTGCGAACCAAATGAGCAACCTTGATATATTCTTATTTCGCAACTTTTTGTTTGGTTATTTGCCAGATAATAAATAGCAACATCACCTGATGCTATCGGCATGATAATTAATAAACGACTTCATAGTTAATAAGAAATGTGGTGATTTATGCTCACAGGAGACGACAAGACACAAGGGAAGGAAAAAATATTTCCATGCTCAACGTGAACAATGTTATTGATCTTGTTGCTACAGCAGAGAGGTCTTGAATTGCATCAGCTATCAAGACATATCATTGAGTATGGGAACTCCTTGTGGTTAAAAATTCAGAGTGAACTACAGCACTCAAAGAGATAGATATTTGATCCGTGCAGACTAGAGGTGGAAAGAGGATGAAACTTTTTTTATCATCTATGCATATTACATTAAAACAGATTCGCCTGCGAATCACGTATTAAATGGAAGTAAACTTACATTAAAAAGTACGTGTACGTCCTACGCAGGTACATAAAGTTGTATCCAAGAGTATTACCGAATAATAATCTTAATAATTTATGTTTCACTCGCGCTAATTGCCTCAAGTATACATGTACGCAAACAGAAGTATGCAGATGCCTTTTCTTTGAAAAGTCGACTTTGTTAGCAGCCATCGTCTTGTTTTATTTCAAACAGTGTATCAGGTTTGACAAATTTGTACTCGCGCAGGTCACCTACTCAACCACAATTAATAATTTCAGATCTGATCCCAGCTTCATTACAGATGCAATGAAATTCACAGCCGCTGCCGTCGTTAAAGTGATGAACGCAAAGTGAATCGCAATTTCATTGCCAGACTTGTCGATACAAGCGACAAATTCGTACTCGATTCCATTTTCTTTGATAACGCAGCGAGCTATGAAGTCCTTCGAAGCTTTAAACTTCTCTTGATTTTTAACGGTCTGACCAGTTACGTCATCGACGCATCCAACATAAATTGTTCGGATTCTACCAGTATCAAATAGCTCACACATCATAACGAATTTCACATTCAGCGTCTTGAAAGTTCCACCAAGCTGTATAACTTGCCCGTTATTACCGCAACCCACCAGCTTGAGCGCATAGTAGTCGTTCGGACGATAACATTCATAGACCTAATGCTGATCTATGTATCTTTGATTGGCGTTAACCCGAACGCTTTCTGCAGTGATGCAAGCTACGAAAACCTGTTTACCTCCTTGACATTTATACAGCACCCTGCCAGAGTTATCTTTCCACTCATCTCCTTCGTTGCAGTTTTCGCAATTCACAATTGGAAAAATGTACAGCAAAATTAGTATAATAGCAAACATTTCGGCTACTTGGTGTAACAAAGAATGGACGGTAGATGTTGAAACAACTTTTCGAGAAAAAAGTAAACGAAATACATTATAAACAATTAGCGAAAGTCGTGAAGTTTGGAGAAAGGAAATTGAAATGATTCAAAAAAGTTCAATTCATTCGTATTTTACTGCATCATCAGTGGAAGCTGCATTACTTGCTTCTTTCATCTTTTTATTAGGAAGCCTCCAGATGTTCTAAAACTATTACATAATAAGAACATTTTTGAACAATAAATGTACAAGTTAAATTCATGTTTCAGTTTATACCAAGATGTAATTCAGTACATCACATTAACGTCGACAATTAATAACTTGTAGTTCAATGTCAAATGTAGTTTCCCGATCGGGAACAATGAAATTCGCAGTTGCTACTGTCGTTGAGAGAACGAGTGGTACCGATCGGAATCTCATTACCAGACGTATCGAGACAGGCGACATATTCCGAGTCCTCTACTGTCGATGGTACAGCGAGCGATGTATACCCTTGAAACTTTAAACTTTTCCTGATTTCCGACAGTTCGACCGGTTACAGAATCGACACAACCGACGAATTTGTTCTAATGCCGTTCTCGATCCATTCGAGCCCTATAACAAAGTGACCATCCTGCGATTTGAATGTTCCTTCTGGTTGGGCAATCTGTCCTTTGTTGACGCATGCTACCAACTTCAGCTTGGTAAAGTAGTCGTTTGGGCGGAAGCATTCGTAGACGGCATGCTCACCTACATATCTTTCGTTCGCATTTATGCGAACTCCTTCCATTGTTACGTAAGTTACAACTACATTTGGACCTTGACACTTGTATATCCAACTGCCACTTGTCCCTTCTTGTCCTTCTGTGCAAGTTTGAGGACTTACAGTTGGAAACAAGTCCAAAGTAACTGCAAATGACAACATTCTGCTCACACAATTTAGACTGCTCGAAAGGAAAGAGAATGGGGATCTGAAAAACTTTTCAGAAAAAGGCAAGCGAAATACATTAAAAACAAATTATATACCTAGATGCTAAAAAATTTCATTCATTCCTATTTTATTGCACGTCGTTGTTTTTATTTTAGGGTTAAATCTTTAATAATACTTACACATGTATTTCTACAATAATGTTTCACTAGAACCGTTTCAAGCATATTTCCAGTTTCACATTCAGTTTTGAATCAGTCGAACATGCTCTGTCACTTTTTTCTATGAAAAAAAAACATCATCAATTAGACGGTTCATTGCACTGATTTTTTTTAAATTCGTCGAAAAAGTACCAGTGGAACTGTGATTTTGCGTAGTTTAACTGAAGCGGTCTATTGCGTCTGATAAGCTTAGAGTTGTGTAGCAAGTAAGTTAGTGGAAGGTAGATCGGAGTTACCATATCGAGATAAAGGAAATGAAAAATCATTTATAAATAATTTAGTAAAGTATAGAAATAGTCTATAAAATAAATAGCCTCAAGCAAAGTCTACACCTTTCTATGTCGTCATTATTTTTTTACTTTTAATTTAATTTTAATTTTTACTTTAATTCGAAGCACCCGAGGCTGCCCTGCGCACGCCGGCACAACAATTTAACAAACCGGAATATAGACAAGGATGGTCCATGAACGAATATCCTACTTAAATTAAATTTCCAACCTTATAATAGAACTGCATATCAAATATACCTTCTTCTTTCGCAACTTTTCGGATGCAATACGCCAAATATGACGTAAAAAACATCGCCTGAGGCTGTCGGCATGATAATTAACAAACGACTTCACTGTTTTGTAGGACATGTGGTATTTGGTACGGTCGTATGAATGAGATGACACTACAATATAAAAAAATTTATTGTAAGACGAAGGGTGAGGTTTCTTCATATGCTATTTATACACAAAAGAATATCAGAACATAATAACTGGTAATCAAAAAAATGCGATACCGTACATTAAAGGTTTGGTGTGGCAATCTGTCGTCGTCTGTATCATTTGAATTTTTAGGCGCAAATCAAAGAATGAATAAGTTTCTCTGTTTCGTATTTGCAAAACTAATTTTCATTCATCTCTATTTGTATAATGCGGAATTTACAATGTATGAAGACCAAGTGCTCGTATGCGACGAGCACCAAGCTATAATCTCTCTGGAAAAAGTTCTGGTCACTGGAGGCGAGCACGGAGACGATTACGAATTTAAAATTAATTGCACCGATCTCAAAACGTGCGACGAAGTAATTTAGGGACCGTAACTTAAACTAGGTTACACTCTTGGACAGTCCCTAGAAGTCATAAACGAGGGAGCGGTCAGTCATTCTTCTGGAACATATACACCATGAGGAGTCGTACACATAGGGTTCCCAGATGTCATACTTTTGGTAGGACTGTACTACTTTTTCATATTCTGTCCTACTTTTGAAAATGTCCTACTTTTGTACTACTTTTTG
>JAQGBA010001603.1:0-13539 GCA_034698125.1 Prionchulus punctatus | reverse complement strand
CTCAGTCATAGAATTCCAATGTCGAATATTCAGCATCAGAATTCAATGGTCACTCATTGAGTTCTAATGCTGGATGCGAGTTCTAGTGCTCGGTCATTGAATGCCCACCTAGTGACGGTTTCTAGCTTGATACAGCTAGAAACTCTTTGAGGAAAATGGTATTTCAAGAACGTTGATCTGTTCGGAATTCACTACAGAATTGCGTCCCGATACCTCTCCTGCCAACAGAATATCATACGTTTTCCGTTCACCATATGGTTTTTTCTTGTTCATATCGTTAATATCGCATTCTCTTTACTTGTTGATGATGATTATTATTTGTGTGCCTTCTAAAACGTGTGATACTCTGTACTACGTATAGATGCATAAATAAAATGTTTCTTTCTGAAACGACTTGGTGTGTTCTTTTGCCAAAACAGATACTCCTATATGGAAATAAACTCCGGAAAATTTAATAAAAGAGAGCGTTTATCCAACACAAAATAAATTAGCTGAACAGTAAATCAAGGAAATTATCGCAGCATAGCAATCCGCTGTTGCGAGTTTTAATCTTGCCAAAACTTGGTGAGCGCGCCAGGATTTTTGCTGAATGTTGAATTCGTTTCAACTTCATAAAACCTGGAAAGTAAAAAAGGTACTGTTAGTAATAAAAATACGTTGCAAGGCGAATTTGATCTAATCACAGAACGAGCGCGGGAAAACTCAAATAAAACCCGACAGACAAGAAAAAGTACGAGAAATTCATTCAAAATGAACCAAGACGCATTGAATAATATCATGCAAACGGCTATCACAAACGCCGTGCACACAGCTCAGACGAATTTCCAGCGATCGGTACAACAGTCGTTAGCTAATCAAGCACCAGCACCTGCTGCGCCACCTGCACAAGCCCCTAACGCCCAAATAAATGTGCAAGAGGATCTACGCCGAGCGCTGTTAAGAGGTCATAGTGGTAACGCTTTCCGACCGCCAAAGATTTACAGCAGGAGCAAACGAAAATTTTAACGACTGGGCCGAAAAATTCGATAGTTTCATGGTACTCCAAGGTGTACCAAATGACGACGATGAATACAAAAAAGCACTTCTGTACGATAATTTAGGAGGGGCGGCCAAAGCGCAATTTGAAGACTTTCGATGACGACCGAACCCGCTGGCGACTTACGACGAATATATCGCTGCATTTCGAACTTTATACCCTAATGACTAAGGGGCTGATATCCACCAGCGGAACGTAATGAGTAGAATGCAGAAGTACAGTGAAACCGTTGCGGAATACGTTTCAGTAATAGTTACAAAAAATTTTGGCAATAGTTACAAAAACAAATTTTTTCGACCATTTCGTCGGTTGTGGCAGTGACAGGCGCTCCGGGTTGCGGTTCGTCTCTTGGCCGGCTCTAAATTTCGTCATCCACGATTGAATGGTGCTAAACGCTAGTCCATCATCCCCATAAACATTTTTTAATTCGTCAAAGATTTGCTGACAGGTTTAATTTTTTCACATCAAATATCAAATCACAGTCCCTTGTTCAATTTGATGATTTTTAGACATTTTGACCTTGATTTGAAAATTTCTTAAAAATCGAAATTCGAGATTCGCCGGCTTACGCGCCGCTAGGAGGCCTAAAAATAGACAGGCTTTCTAGCTATGCATCGCAAATTGTCATTGAGTAGTGCGTTTTCAAAAAACCTTTGTATTTGTCAAACGCCCCTTGTATCACAACAAAGAAAGTACAATTAATCACAATCGTAGGAGGACACTTAGTTGTCCCCTTGAAGGTCCTGTCTGGTCCCTTGGAAGTGGTTCGAATGCGGCTTGTGATGGAGGCCGCCGCCTTGAAAAGTTCTCAAAGACACATCTAAAATGGACAAAAGATTATTTTCCTTCTGCTCTCTATGAGTATGAGGCAAGTTCAATCTAATTTGAAAATAAATTATAAATTAATATTATTTCAAATTCTTTGAAAGAAGATCCTGTCTGGTCTTTCTATAAACTTTGAAGCTCGCAAATTCTCAATATTGAGAAAAATGACTTCTATAAACGCAACCAACCAAACAAATGAAGTTGAATATTTCGTTGATCCTCAAAACATTCGGAACTCAATTTCCTTGTTCATTTTTGAAGTAACAATTTATCCCGCTCTAGTTTTACTGTACATGATAGTTATGTACATTATACAAATTATAATAAATACTTCAAAAAATCGTATTACATTCTTTTAATATCGATGGCGGTAAAGGATTCGATTCAAATTGTTTATATGACTGTCGCTTATTATTTAAACAAGTATTTCGACAATTATTCTGTAAATCCTTTGCTTTTCAACCTGTTCACATTTTTGTACACCGTAATACTTTACTGGAACCTGTATTTGAATATATTAATCGCTTTGAATCGGTTTTGCGCTGTTGTATTATTTCTGCGATACAAAACAATTTGTACAAACAAGAGAACAGTATATTGTGTTGGTTTGACAGCTATTCTTGGTGTAACAACTTATTTACCTGCTTACTTGCTGTGTGCAATCAGGATTGAATTTATCTTCACCACAACCGCTCAAAGTTATACAGCATTGTCCGATTGTTCAGATATTGCTAACGTTCAATTGTCATACATTGACACATCCTTGATGATGTTCATTTGCGCTACGGTGTTCGTGGTATATTTTATTTCAGTAATATTTTGCATAAAAAACTTAAAAATTATGGGCGAGTCAAGTGGCTCGTATAACAACGCAACCTTGTACTTGACAATATTTTAGTCTAAAAATATTTGGAAATATATTATTTTTGACTTCATTTTTGAAGGTTGTTTACAGAAAAATTAAATTTTATGGTGACGCTATTTACAGAAAATGCATTCAATCCTTGAATCGTTGGATTATCTAAAAATACGCTTGTTCTACATACTTCAATATTTCATAAAAAGAAGTGGATTAAATGCAGATCATTGAAAAATTTTGTTCACCTAGTTTTTCTGATAAGGTACAAAATGCCATTATTACCTCATTATTTCAACATTATGTAAGTTCATGTCGTGTTCTTATCTATATAAGGCAGTTTTGAAAGTAAAATTGATTGCCGAATAGAACAAGGTCTTGTTTGATCGTCCCGAGTCTCGTTGGCTGTGAATTTAGTCGAATGAATTTGATGTCGACTAGGGTCAGTTGAATTGAAAAAAAAAAGTTGAAACGAATCCTACGTCGAAGGAAAAGAAGAAGAAGTTGCCGGTTCTAGTGGCCAACCTAGTTCTGGAGGTGGAATCACTCGCAACAATCCGAAAGGTCTTCAACCTGTCTCAAAGAAGAGGTCCACAAAGCTTCGCAACAAAAATCTGTTGCCGATCATGACACCTGATCTAATGATCAGGCTAACGATGTTGCTGCAAATGTTGCCGCAGGCGAGTTAATTATCTCAAAGAGCTCACCGAGCGAGGTCGCAGAAAGGAGACGTTCCATATGCAAACGATGTTCTTCTCCAACGCATTGTCCATGATTGCAAGTTGAAGGCAAATCCGATGGCGAAAGTCGATTCACAAGTTCGTGAGCGATTACGAATCTATGGCAGATAGTTTCGGTCTGCCAGAGAAGTCTGCCAAAGAAGCTAATAAATTAGCTTGTTTTAAAACTTTTCTCGGAAAAACACCGATGGCATGATATAACAGTGCTGCCGCGGACGCTCAGAATGCCATTTGGCCCAAGCTAAAATAAGCCATTCGTCAAACGTATACACAACCTGGTGCTTCCGACAAAGTTGCAGTACATCATCCGGCCGCAAACCCAAGATCCTGACGAGGGCATAGACGATTTTTGCACTCGATTAGAGGGTATGGCGAAAGCAGTGCGTCCGGACGGCCCCGAGTCTGGTCGGGAAAATGTTAGCTTTGCTGCAAGGGATGAAAGCTGATTTGGGCAAGGAATTGCGCCAGTTCAGTGGTACTTTGACAAAAGCCGAAATCATGGCGAAGGCTTGAAACTGGTCCCCTGCCTAGTTTAATGGCAAAGCAAATGGTCATTTCGAACGTCAATGTCGACGATGCTCCGCTTACACGAAATGACATCATCGAGCTGTGCAATGCTGTGATGAACTCCGGCAGAAATCAACATTCGAATAGTATTAGCTCAAGCTTTAGTAAAAATGGCCATGGTAACCGAGGAAAGCGCTCGAAGCGCTAATAACGATGGTGGACAAGCCGAGCAAGCTAAGCCAAAGAAAGAATGCATTGTTTGTCATGGAGACGCTGATTAGGAGCTGCAGCCGGCGAGAAATACATTGAAACGGTATGTATTGGTGGTAATTCGACCATTAATTACGATGAGCCCGTACCACTGCTTATGATTTTGAACAATGGCCAATGCAACGTGGAAAATTGCGTAGTGTTAGCGATAACCCGAGTTTGTGTCCTCAGTGAAATTTAGACAACGAACAGGAGCTTGGAGCTTATCCGCTTTTAATACGAATGAAGGCGATTTCAACAACATCAAAACAAAGAAGTCAGCTCGTGTTAACATATTTCAGAATAACGCTGACCTATCGTTTTATCATTTTCCTTTGTAAAACTTTGTCTGATGATGCTGATGACATAACATTAAGAGATTTTTACATTTTACTGAAATTAAAGCAATCAAAAAATATCGACAATATGAAAAACAAATGTGATGCATGGTTTGAACCATCAGCAAAAAGGTTCTTAGACAGTTTCGTTTTTGAATTGAACCATGGATATTGTCGGATTGTCCTTGCTCAATTTACGGTAACTGACAAATGAAGCGAAACAGATGAAGAGCAAAAGTACAACTGTGAGCACGGTACCACCAATGGCCAATCCTACTTTGCAACTGCAATCGACAATTGCCGTGAACTCTTTGATCTTGACCAATTCACCTTGATCAGACGAAGTGACTTGATTTGATGGTGTCGCTTGTGTTGAACTGAAGGACGATTTAGCTGACATCTTAATATTCGGTACTTTTGTCTGAACCAGTGTTAGGAACGGGTACTCGGTTTCCATTTTTATGAACTCAGCTCGACACAATACTCCATGCACTTCTTTACTATCGCACGGTGCATCATTCCAGCCATTGTGCTTAACACCATTCACGAATCTTCCATCCAAATGTACACAGTATTCGGGTTCACCTTGAAACATATTTGGTTCTCCCGGGGCCCAATTGCGGTACGTGCTATTGTTGCCGTCGCCCCAAATAAACTTTTGCAGATCGTTGGGATTTCGTTGTAGTCCGATCCAAACTGTATACTTTTGCTTGGGATCGTACATAAATTCGGCCTCCAAAAACTTTTCCTGGTTTTGATCGTCGATAGAAGCCAACTTTCCATTCTGAGCCTCGCTACATATCTTCTCGGCTTTGGCAACATTTATGAGTTCGTCTTCGAAATACTCGAAATAGAAACAGGCCCTCTGCTGGTAATTCGTATAACCGCTAGGACACGATGCGGAAATGGACAGGACGCAAGACACAAATGAAAATACAATCAAAACAAAAGACATGATGAAAATTTGTGAATGCAGTTGATGTCCGTCCATTCATATATAGTAGGAAAACTAGTTTTCCAAAAGACGTATTTCGTTAGATTTACAGAAGTTTCATGTGGTTAAACGTTGCATGGGAGTTTAAAAGAAACTTTACAAAGGCAAGTTTTGCAAACAAATGCCTGCGTCACATAAACGATTTTTTTAAAGTTTTAATAATACACTTCCTGATACAATTCTAATAATTTCAAAACCGCAAAATCTCAAAATTTGTGTGGAATTGACAACTGTTGCAAGCTTCTTTTTTAGAAATTTAGATAACCTGCACATAGATTGTTCTCAAAGCTATCTATAAACAGTAAATTGTAACTGGGGTAGTTTCCTTTATTGTCAGGATACCAAAGCTTACTGAGCAGTTACCACAGCAGTTATTAGTTTGGCAGAGCCCTTGTTTTCGCACAGAGCCCTTGTTCCAGTAAAGGGATAACCGAGCAAGACCTAACTCCAACTACAGCGGCCTCAAATGCAGCACTATAGTTGATGGCCAGCATGGACTTTTGAGTAAAAAAAACTCATACTCATGCAAATTAAAAAATGAATATTAACATAGGGCTTACTCAAATTCCACTTTACTCTAATTTTAAAGTCGTTACTCCTACTCATTAAAAAAAATGGTGAATAAGTGTGGACATCCTCGTTCAGCGGTTCATAATTATTTTTCGAAAATTCTAGACATCGACGACGCCGAATGTCTCATGGAGGAAGATGGTACAATGTGTAGCAAATCGAATCAAATTGTAAAGGTGGCGATCAATGGACAGGCAATTTAAAATCTCATTTTATTAAATCATCACATCGAAAATAATGTCATTTATAACTCCGAAACTGTAGACGGCGATAAGAGAATTACCAAAGCATTGGCGCTTTTTTTCGGCAGGACTAATTGTCCAAAATCAATAATCGAATGTCTGTTATTTATCAATTTACTTCATGTTTTCAATTCACAATATACGACGCCTAGCCGCCTGAAGGTAACGTCGATACTCGAATTACACCAAATAATTGATCAAAAATTGAAATTTGCTTTACAATCGGCCGAGCGAGTTACGGTTGTTTTGGATTTATGATCGAAACGCGACAAGATGCCATTTATCAGTGTCACTGCTCATTTTTACAATCGTCACGACAAACATCGTTGTTACATTACATTGGCATTGAAAAATTTACCTCATCCTCACAGCTCCGAAAATATTTGAGATAAATTGAAAGACATTTTAGTTTATTGGGATATCGACGAAAAAAAAGTATTCAGAATATTAACAGATAACGCGTCGAACATGATTAAAGCATTTAAAGTGATGAATCAAGAAAGTGATAATGATGCAATTGGTCAGTCGCTTGATCAATTATTAGAAATTATGACTCTGGTCGATTTATGAGAAGACGCGGATGACGAATATGCCCTCGACGAAGAATTTCGACCCCATCCGAATTTGGATGATGAGATATCGTCAATTGGATCAGATGATGACGAAGTTGATGCCAATTTGGATGCCGATTTGGACGTCAATATCGAGACTTCGGATCGGTTTAATGACGAACAAAGCCAGTTTTATTCGCAAAAACATTTGCGATGTATGGTTCATAGTTTACAATTGGTCATTCAACAATTTTGAAAAATAAAGCGGGTTCTAAATCCATTAATCGAGCTATTCATCTCGTCGGAAAATTTCGTCAAAGCAACTGAGCAATTGAAACGCCTTACCAATGGTCATATTTTATATTTTGGAGTTCAAAGTCTTTAGACACTGGATATGGTCCGAAATGTATCAGAAAATAATTTTTACATGCTTCGCTTGCCAAGAACGCATAAATGAGAAAAGCAAAAAAAACTGAAAGTCAAACAAAAATATTTGTCAAAAAAGAAAAACTTATAAAGTTAATTTAGAAACACTAGTGAATCAGCATAAATTTGTATTGCAACAGGTTTTACATCCTTTCTAAATTATTGCAAAATCAAAATATGCAGTTCAAAAAGACAAAATCCACATCGCTTTTACAGAACCGAAAATGCATTCTTTTATCAATTCACCATGTTCTTGACATGAGTATTTCTAATTCGTACATGGTCGGTTAAAATCCGGCACTTTTATTCTCGTTTGTCAAATGTCGCATTTAGATTACAAATTAATACAAAAACAACCAAAAACAATAAAACTGAAGTTTCATGTTTAAAAATGGCAAAATGGAGCAACTCACAATGGCGCACCAGTAGCAAGTGGATTTCGATTCTAAAACGAATCTGTTTTAAAAATAACGTTGTAAGAAAACAAATTGCCTTCAAATTCTAAACAAGCCAAGAATCAGTTGCTTTTGGTGTGAAAACAACGCTCATGGCCATCAAACAATATAATCGTTTTTATGATACAATCCGCGGCTGGTTTTCGAAACACTTGATTTTAGAAAGCAATTTTATCAATGTATAAAATAAAAACAAACTAACAAAGTCTGCAAAAGGTCATGGGCAAAGATTACAAGACAGTTTCCTTTTTAAATCTAACCTCGGGTATCATTGGATAGACGTTGCCCAATTTACGGTAACCAATAACCACAGCAAAATAGAGGTGGATCAAAAGTATGATCAAAAGTACGATTACGAGTACTGTACAGCCAATGGCCCATGCTACCTTGCTACTGCAATCGACAATCAAATTGGATTCCGTTGAAATGATTTGTTTTGAGGGCGTCGTTTGCACAGAATCAAGCACTGAGTTGGGTAAAATCTTAATTTTCGGTACTTTTGTCTGAACCAGTGTTAGGAATGGGTATTCAGTTTTCCATTTTATGAACTCAACTCGACACAATACTCCATGCACTTCTTTACTATCGCACGGTGCATCATTCCAGCCGTTGTGCTTAACACCATTGTTGAATCTTCCATCCAAATGTACGCAGTATTCGGGTTCACCTTGAAACATATTTGGTTCTCCCGGTGCCCAATTGCGGTACGTGCTATTGTTGCCATCGCCCCAAATAAACTTTTGCAGATCGTTGGGATTTCGTTTAAGTCCGATCCAAACTGTATACTTCCGTTTGGGATCGTACATAAATTCGGCTTCCAAAAACTTTTCCTGAGTTCGATCGTCGATGGAAGCCAACTTTCCATTCTGAGCATCTTTACATATCTTCACGGCGTCGACAATGGTTATAAAGTAGTCCTCGAAATACTCGAAAGAGAAACAGGTCCTCTGCTGGTAATTTGTATAACCGCTTGGACACATAGCTTGAATGCACAGGACACAAGACACAAGTGGAAATACTACCAAAACAAAAGTCATGATGAAAATTTGTGAATGCAGTTGATGTCTGTCCATTCATATATATATACAGTAGTAGGAAAACTAGTCGCACGTCGCGCGTCGGCGCGACGATAACGTCGCGCGTCGGCGCGTGTAGTTTTTTATTTTTAGGACGTTATAATTTTCCTGACTGCGGACTATGTCACTAACACTGACTTTCGAAACTCTTTCACATTTCTTGAATCATCTTCATCAATAGTTCATACTACCAAAACGTAGACTCAAACGAAATCAGTCACTGGATTCATGTGAATCGAGAGTTATAATTTTCTGATACATTTTTATGACTGCGGAATATGTCGAGTGCCTAAAGACTTTGAACTTCAAAATATTTATTCAAATATTAATTCTGTAGCCAAGTATAGACCGGATAACCCGGCCAGCTTCCAGTACGTATTGTCTAAGGCTGCTATAGGAAAAATCAGATTCGATAACTGGTGAAGGCCAGAAATTTAAAAAAGTATAGACCGCTAAGTTTGAATAATTTATCCAGAACCATGAACATTTTAGAAAAGTACATTGTGATTAGTGTTATAAAAAAGTTGTATCGCTGTTGTGACTTTGTTTGTTTTTTTTGCTTATTGTCGGTTTTGTGTAGCAGAGCGATGTTCCCTCAAATAATTTGTGTTCTTTTTGTATTCGTATTCGATTTTCACATTTAATATTTGCTTCAATATTTCTGTACTGATTGCATAACAAATTTACGGAAATAGTTTGTCGTCAAATTTATTATATGAGTGCAGATTTTTGGCACGAATCTAGTTCGATTATTTTACGAAACAGAACGAAGGTTGACGTCAGGTTTTGCTCGTTATCGATGTTGCTGGTGTAACTATAGTTCGTATTTCGAATCGACTATAGTCCAGTCCATTTCGTCGAATAAGCGTTGGCTCGTAATCCAAACCGTCAACGCATGGACACTCAAAATATTTAAATTTGAGTAAAGTAGAGTATGAGTAAAAGCCAAAATTTTTTTTGAGTGAAGTAGTAGTATGAGTAAACCAAAAAAATTTTTTAGAGTAGCATACAATTATGAGTATGAGTAAGTATAGTAAAAACACATGAAAAATAACATTAATTTTATTGCCAACCAACAATTTTACCACTCATTATTTCAGAGCATCATAATTCGTCTTCACGATTAATTATGCATCCATATTTCAGCTTATAAGCGAGAATGCATGCCACTACACAAAAAACCAGCATGAGAAAACATTGACTCAGCTGACAACGAAGAATAAGGCGTCACTAAATAATTAAATGCTAAATCGTTTATTAAAGGATACAAGTTCTCTTTCTTCCAATAATCGTCGATTGGATCCGCATCTTCATTTAAGCCAGTGAAATCGTAAAAATATCGATTAACTTCTTCTTCGACGGGGCTGATTTGTTGCTGAATATTTGGCGCCGATTGACATCTCATCGTTATACCTTGAAATGGTTTTGATTTTGGTTCACCTTCGGCATCTCTATTGTTATTGACAGAAGTGGTATCGGCCATTTGAATTTGATTGGAAATTTTAAGCTAAAAAGAACATGTTACATGCAACAATCAAGCACATAAGATAATTATAAAATTACCTCATAACAAAGCTGCGATTTCGCCTTTCCTAATTGTTCAAAAGACAAAGCATCTTTGTATTGTGGATCCAAGGCCGTTGCAATAACATATGAGGGTTCGAATTTTATTAATGACGTAATCGAAGAGCTCGTACAAATCTGTTAGCATATTTTCCGTGGCATTTGGAAATAAAGCTGCCTTCTAAAACAAATTTTAAAAATTATATATTCAGTCAGTACTACAGTACTACTACACAAAGTGCACATACCTCTTTAGCATGATAGATTAGACTCGTTATGGCTGGCACAACAAACGAAAGCGCCGGCTTTTTGTAAGCTTCCAAAAGTAAAGTCACATCAGAAAACCGTTCCAATACACGTACATCTCTGATCGACGTCAATTGCCTTCATTGTCGAGAATTTAAACAATCAATCAATTCTTTTTGACATACGGCAGTATTAATATTTGGAGTAATATTTTGAGTTCAAAGTCTTTAGGCACTCGACATAGTCTGCAGTCATAAAAATGTATCAGAAAATTATAACTCTCGATTCACATGAATCCGTTGACTGATTTCGTTTGAGTTTACGTTTTGGTAGCATGAACTATTGATGAAGATGATTCAAGAGATGTGAAAGAGTTTCGAAATTTAGTGTTGTTTTTCATGCATAAAACCATTAGTTAATGTTTTTTATTTGAATTTCACTTTGAAAAACACTTTTAATTGGTAAAATGCTTCAATGAATTTTATTATTCGCACTCTCAAGACATAAGTTTTAAAGTTTGAAAAGCCCCACCTCCCTCCCCCCTAATATATCCCCCGTGAAAGACAGATGGGAAATAAAATAACCTAGGGCTTATATTCGAACATTTTACTGTACACATGAAAAAGGCAAAAGCAGACCATAAAACGAAAGGTCTGTTTTTATTTAATGGGCAAATCGGGGCAAAACATTGCCATTTAAAACATGAAACAAACTGATATCTTCCATTTTCGTACAGTGATTGATTTCCAAGTTGTATCTGTCGAATACTTTTTCATGACCAGATTTTGCAACAGCGAAATTACAAGTAGATATTTGCGGACATAACGAAGTTTTTATCGTCTTCTCCAGCAGAAAAATACTTTGATTTTGTTCCTAACGTACGCCACTTATAGAGCCATTCAACAACGTAAACTCGTACTAGCTATTAGCCTTTCATTGAAAACATGCAGCTTCTCAAATAAGATACAAAAGTAGAGAAATTTTATGTGTTGAGGAGAAAGATGTCGCCGTTTTGAAAATGGGCTTTTTTGACTGGCAGAATATGGTTAAAACAATGGTATTAGTATTTTTGACAAAAAATAATGAGTGAGTAACCGAGATTTGCTTCTTCTACATATTAGCTTCTTGGTTATCGCGAGGTCGATTTCTATTTTCCGATTCTTGCGGTTTGCTGAATGATAAAATGAAACTACTGATCGACCGATCGATCGATCGACTATCAACTTGTCGATCGTTATGATAATTTTGGCAATGCGAAGCTCTTGATATACAGGACTATATTGTGTTGACTTGTGATCGTGTGGTTGATTTCATATTTGTCTCGAAGAAATCATACACAGTGACAGATTAAACCTTGTACAGACAAAAAAAATGAGATGGATATTTAAATACTATAACTTTAATATTTATGTCCCTAAGTTTTGCTTTTTATTCAGTAGATTTTAGTTAAAGATAAGGCGAAATTAATTTTAGTGAAATTGAAACAATGTCAACAATAATAAACAAATAGAAACTACATAACTTGAAAGTAACGAGCATAGATCCTAGACTGTTTCATTTTTAAATTGAACCGCGGGTATCGTCGGATAGAACTTGTTCCATTTACGGTAACCAATGAATATTGCAAAACATATGAAGATCAACAGTACGATCACGAACATTGTACCCACAATTGCCCACCCTACTTTGCAACTGCAATCAACAATTGGTGCGGATTTCGTTGAAATGATTTGATTTGATGGCGTCGGTTGAGTAGAATCCGTCAAGTTAGTTGAAATAATAATATTCGGTTCTACTGTACGAATCGAAAATGGGAATGGATATACTTCGATTTTAACAAATTCAGCTCGACACAGCACGCCATGCACTGTTCTACCTTTGCATGGTGCATCGTTCCAGCCTTCCAATCTTCCGTCCAAATGTACACAGTATTCGGGTTCACCTTGAAACATATTTGGTTCTCCCGGGGCCCAATTGCGGTACGTGCTATTGTTGCCATCGCCCCAAATAAACTTTTGCAGATCGTTGGGATTTCGTTTTAGTCCGATCCAAACTGTATACTTCTGCTTGGGATCGTACATAAATTCGGCCTCCAAAAACTTTTCCTGGTTTTGATCGTCGATAGAAGCCAACTTTCCATTCTGAGCCTCGCTACATATCTTCTCGGCTTTGGCAACATTTATGAGTTCGTCTTCGAAATACTCGAAATAGAAACAGGCTCTCTGCTGGTAATTCGTGTAACCACTAGGACACGATGCGGAAATGGACAGGATGCAAGACACAAATGAAAATACAATCAAAACAAAAGACATGACGAAAGTTTGTGAATGAAGTTGATTCTCGTTCATTGACAATTATATAGTTGTCAAAACTAGTTTTCCACAGACGGTGGACGAAATTTACAGAAATTTCATTCGGTTAGACTTTGTATGGGAGTTTAATAGAAACTTTAGGTGCCAATTTATACAGAACAAAAATATTTACGTCAGAAATGAAGATTCTTTTAACTTTTATTATTATTATTATTATTAATTGTACCAACATCATGCCTGATGATAAGTAACAAAAACATCTCAAACAAAGCAGTAGAACTAAATCATTTAACAAAACATTACAATATCTTTCTTCTTTCTTTATTCGTTTCTGGAAATTTCGAATAAAATTTTGGTATTCACTATTTGGGTTTCCCGTTCGTCTAACTTCTGTTTTCCGTCCTTCCGTCCTTTCCCATCTTCTAAAATCGTCCACTGTCTTCCCATTACGTAAAGTACACGAACACAAGACGAGCTACAGTGGCGGCCATAGAAATAAGAACGGCATATTAATTACATGTTTTGTAAATTTTTCGTAACGGTTTCGTTATAT
>JAQGBA010001602.1:0-13553 GCA_034698125.1 Prionchulus punctatus | reverse complement strand
GCTGTCAACTAGCCCTCATGTTGCAAGAATTTTTTTCTATGTTTTCAGAATGAAACATAATATTTTTAGGATCTTTTATCAAAGCTTCCGCAACAAGCGAGTTGCTGGATAGATGTAAAATTTTGATCGAACAATCACTGGACATGCTCGATTTTTTGCTTGCATCAGCAAACTACTTGCAATCGAAATTTTACTCCTTTAAATCGGACAAAGAAAGAATTGATAATCTAAAACTTTCATTGTGGAAATCAAAAATTTGCCGGCTTCAGTAAATTCAATTACAGAGTACTTAAATACTACAAGTAAACAAATTATCTCACTGTCTCAATATTCTTCCGTGCAAATTCGTTTGTTTTTCAGCTAATCAATTGCTTAGGATTCAAAAATGATTTCCCTGGGAAGGAATGGCTGACGGAACAATGAACTTTTATTATCGACTAAATTATAAAATTGTTTATTATAAAACTTCACTTAATTGTTTGAACTATTGTATTGATTCGCAGGTGATATTTTCTTACTTCAAAACATTATAACTGTCGAATCACTTTTTATGTATTTTAGTTTGTAAAATCGATAATGACAAAAAAGCAACTAATAACAATCGAAATTTGATCAACTCTATTCGAAATACTAAACAAAAATAGTTTCATTAAAAAAATTCGTCAAAGTTTTCAAACAACCATACATGAACAAAAAAAATTAGA
Source organism: Prionchulus punctatus (assembly GCA_034698125.1). NCBI lineage: Eukaryota > Metazoa > Nematoda > Enoplea > Mononchida > Mononchidae > Prionchulus > Prionchulus punctatus. Next base: position 12,849 of record JAQGBA010001602.1, on the reverse strand, counting down.
AAATTACTAAAAATAACACCAATTCGTCTCATAATAAACTAATTTTGTGATTTGTAAACAAACAAAAGATGGAAAAAAGACAAACAAACTGAACATAAAATTATTTTTAAATTTCCCACCGGCAACTATTTTTGTTTATAGCACAACGCGGATCTTCTTCAAACGGACTAAATGATTGTTCAGTCATCGGGCAGGTGATGTTTTTTGCTTGCAATGATGTTAAAGTTCGTTCTTTTTCTTTTTACCTTTAGTTGGTGGCGGGGGTGGGGGCTCGGGCTCATCTGAACAAAGATAAAGGTAAATGAACTTGAGTGTCGAAAACAAAACAAAAATACGGTATGTGTGTGTTAAAGAGTGGTGTTAACTATCTCTATATTCCCCTTTTATTGCAAATGAAAAAAGCTTTTCAGTCTGTCTTTCGAGTATTAATTGACATGAGTAGAGCTCGAACCCCCAAGGTTTTTTTTGTTAAATTTTGTAATTAGTAGTTCACAGCAGACAAATCAATGTTAATGAAAAATGTTGCAGAAAAAAAACAAAATCAGATTTCAATTGCAGCCACAAATCATGTTGAGAGTTGATCAAAATAAATAAAACTTTTTACATGAATACAAAACAAAAGTCACCCAGCATCGGGCTCATTGCGCTGTTCGCGAAGGCGCTGTTCCGCATTGAGCTAGGAAGACTATCCGATTTACACACACAACCTGCGCATCATTAAGAGCAACATAATTTTAAAAAAATACCGATATTGATGTTCAGGCAAGATCTAAAACCGCTTGCTGTACCCGAAAATCAACCCGAAAATAAAATACAATAACAACATCATAACAAAACATCGCGCCAGCCTTAAAATCGAACGTTCCAACGAACTAGTTTGTGTTTCAGATTCGCAGGCAGTCGACGGCGTATGAAGTCACGCCAATCGTCGATGATCGGACAAACGTAGAACGACACTGTTATACGCATGGCGCGAAGCATGCTTATCAAAAAAGCGCATATGAAGTACAGCATTATCGGATTGACTGTCGTGTGATATTCGACAAAGTTGCAATTCTCCAAGTGCCTTCGTCGACATCGGCGCAAAACCTTCGGCTGTCTGCTAGCTTTCGGCAACAAATTGTATCCATCGTGATAGTAAGGTTTACGAGTTGTTGATATTGTCTGGATATCCGATCCGTTATCACCATTGACGAAAACGACTTGGACATCTCTCATTCGCGATTTGCTTCCGTTAGAACCCTTGGCCGGCGCGAATGTGCCTTCGAACAGCGGCAAATCGGTAAACTTCGCGATTGTATCATTAAGCAGGATTCCGCTGTTCTTCTTCACGAACGATTGCGACGCGTCCGTAGTTTGTTTGAGCATTCGCGCTTTTGGTTTCTTATTCGAAAGTAGCGAGCTGTTCGTCGGATCGGTTCTGTTCAGATCCTCCGCGATGATTTTCATCAAGGCCAATTCGAGTTTCAGCAACCGTTCCTCCAGCACATCCATCTTCATCAAGAGCAGCCTTTCGTATTCGCATAGTTCAGCACCTCCTCGGCTGACCGACATGTTGACATTCTGCGATATTCCCGGTTTACCGTTTCCCGACACTTCGTCAGCGTCGAACAAGCCGGCGGTCGACGGTCTGCGACGTCTCGCTGTTTTGACTTTGACTTTCTTCGCTTTTCGCTTGTTCGCTGCGCGTCGCTTCATATGCGTTCGCAAGTCGGTTTCGTCTTGCGATTTCGATTGATCGCCATTTTCGACTTCACTTTCGTCAGTTGCAGAATCACGCGACAGCGATCCTTCAACAAGATCAGCTCGATGTTAATTTAGCGTCGTAGTTCGTCAGCAGACCAGCAGCGCATGCCCATGCAAGTCGATAGATGATTTTGTAAAAACTTGTAGACTTACCGTCTAACGATATCGCGCCGCTCATTATCTGATCTATCCAGCTGTCTAAGACTTCCAAATTTTGAGATTTGTACTTTTTCGCATCGTCCAAATTAAGCTGCCCCATGTCGAACCAAACTCCTTCGCGCTGCAATAAAGAAATACAATTATTTGAAATGATGTTCAAGCTGCGTGTTACCCGTTTCAGAAAATTTGAAATATTTGAAATGATGTTCAAGCTACGTGATATCGATTGCAGAAAATTCGCAATATTTGGCAATGATTTTCAAGCCATCTGCTACCCATAGCAGAACAACATTAGCCTCGAGGAATCTCAATAAATCTCAATTCAAGATACATGTAGTTCTTTTGGCATCTAGCTGCAATTTTGTTTTTTTGTTTCACAAACCTCGGATATATCCACTAAGCCCAGGACTGGCCCAGCTTCGATTTCGATATCGAACATATGTTCCCATTCGTCGATCATCATCGGGAATTCGTCGGGGTCGATTAAAACGATTTCTAATTCGCCGGCGTGATCTTTGTTCATGTTGGCCAATTCTTTCAATAATTTCAAAACGGCCTTGCCTTCCTCGGTTTCTTCGTCGCAGAATGCCACGACCAATTTCTCGTCTTCCTCAGGATCTTTCTGCAACAAAATGTCATTCACAGCAAGTGGAAAATTTGGGAAACAAAGAAATATGCGGTAAGAATTTGGAAAACAAAAAATATGCACTAAGAATTTGGAAACCAGTGAATGTCAAGAATTTGGAAATTAAAATTACATGCCTAAAATTGGAAAGCAAGATATATTCCATAATTTGAAACACAAATTCTTCAGCAAAACAAATTCCATAAATGAAAACATAAAAAATAAGAGTAACTATTGTAAAATAATATATACTAAAAATGAACAAGTTGAAAATATTTCAAATATATTCTAGGCTTTTGAATTTTGAAGATAACAGAATTTGGAAAACTGAAAAAGGCACTAATAATTTGAAAATTCAGTGAATGAAAAGAATTTGAAAAGCAAAACATATTCCATAATTTGAAACATAAATTCTTCAGCAAAACAAATTCCATAAATGAAAACATAAAAAAATAAGAGTAACTATTGCAAAATAATATATATTAAAAATAACAAATTTGGAAAACAAAAAATGTTTGCTAAAGAATTTGGAAATCAATGAATGAAAAGTCCATAATTCGAAACATAAATTCTCCAAGTATGAAACTTGTAAAATAAATTATTGGCATAAGAATTTGAAAATAACAGAATAACAGAATTCGATATGCCTGCAGAATTTGGCAAAAATTTTAAAATTTCTTTACCCAAACGTTGAAGTAGTTCTGCAAAGTCAATCTCATCATGACCGGCTCGTGCTCTTTTTCAACCCAATCTTCGAATTCGTCTTCAGTATCGGCCTAAACAAATAATTGGTGCTGGCTAGTGACGAATCAGGCATGAAGCGGCTTTGATAAATCGTACCGACGATGGGGCGATCAATGGCTCGTTTTCGAATGGTCTGTACATCCTGACTTCGTTCAACTTGTTGATGCCCAGTCTGCGCGCCCACTGCAAAAAATGAATAAGAAAATTCAGTGAAAAAACAAAATACTGCATGATTTCACTTAAAACAAGCAAAATGTGATTTCACTTACGAAAGAATCGACGACAGCGTAAAATTCAACCTCGCCCATGAAATCTTCAGCGGCTTCTTCGTATTCTTTTAAAGCTGAAAAATCGCAGTGAGTTTCACCGATTTCCTCGTTAAACCACTGGCCAGGGAGTTTATTTGTTTTTCAGATGATAAATTGATGCTGTTACCTTGACTTCCAGGATCGAAAAATCCAATGATTCTCGTATGCGAATCTTCCAACGATTCGAATTCATCTTCGTCGTGCTTGGAATTTATGATGGTCAACGGTTCGTCGGGTATATCCATGATCCACGATACAAACGTATCCGGATCAATGACGCCGAAATATTCGATTTTGTAACCGTCCTCGTAAACGTGAATGGTATCTTCGCCCTTATCGACTTCTGAAAAAGAAGAAACAAGTCTTCAAAATGTTGTAGAGTTGCAAAAATTAAAACTATAGTTCAACAGCCAAATTATCCAATTGGAACTATAGATCATTGAACAACTATAGTAAAATGGCAACTATAGTGCAAATAGCAAACACGAATAAGATCAATGTAAATGTCAAGACGAGCAAAATTTTGAAACGAACCTTCCTGTTTTCTGAGCTTCAATTCTTTCGTCGTGTTGACTGTGTACACTTTATATCCTCGACGTTCCATAACTTGAGCAGTGAGCTGGTGGCGAAAAAAAATCAGCGATACAGTACAATAACAAGCAAAAAATGTTCACTGGCCAACAATGTTTCCAGCATAGAAAATTGAAAAAGTACAATATCAGCCATAAAATCATATGATTTCAAAAAGTGCACAAATCGAGAACATCGAAGACACAGTTGATGTCATATTATGCTCAATCATAGTTGACATTCAACTATAGTTTCAACGCGACTATAGTTCACTGGCTAGTGCCGGATTTTTACTTGGAGGAAGCATTCGTATTGGTCTAATTCGTCATCGTCCGCCTCGACATCGGAAAATAATACAATGGATTTGGCGTCTTTGGCGAATGTCGTTTTATTGAAATTCTTCTCGTTGAGCTCGGCCGTTCGATCGACGCCGTCGTATTTTAGCCCGGGAAATCCGAAGAACATACATTTCAATCCGTTCGAATTTCGCGCGCCGATCGTCAGGTACAAAAGCGCGATGGCCACAAGACGCACGCACGGCATCATTGTATTTATAGAACGCGTCCGATTAAGGTCGTCGCCCTATGCAAATTTTTCAATCACGGCCTCTCCCCCCAAGTTGGCTACAAATAGAAGCCTCCTCTCGCCCGTGACTCGCAACCGGTTCGACAAGGATGATGTTGCCGAAAAGCAAAAATCCGCGTCGTGGCTAGCGAGTTATCGGGCGCTGGCGTCGATTTTCCCCCTCCAGAATAACAAAAACTTCGAGTAAAACTTTTCTGCGACTGCCACGCCACTAGGGATTTTTCTGCTTACCCATCCACTCGGAGTTTCAAGGTGGAAGAGAGGGAGAGAGAGCACAAATGATTTGTTGAAGTACGTCATAGAAATTTGCCCGAAAGACAACGGGCCAGCGCACAAAATGTTACTAGCTCGCTAGCAAGTTCGGCGCTTTCTTTTACATTTCTTGGCCACTTCGCATTTTTGCACCGTTCGACGAACGGGCGAGCGAACAAAGTTTGCCGAAATCCCTCTTAAAACGCTTAGACGCTGAACTTTCTTTGCTCGCCGAGCTTCGCATCGCGCGTAAAAGAGTTTCATTAAACGTTTGGTTATTATTTTTTGCGTTTCTGGTTTGTGTCGTTCGCTCTTTGATGAAACATCAATTTTTCAATGAATTCATACGTATATCGAAAATGTTGCTCGTTAAAATTAATAGCAGATTCGTTGTCGGTCCAGAAAAAAATTACAATCATAAATGTTATTAATGGCTTGCGAGTCCTATAATTGTAAAGTCAGGTGCGATTTTTTGTTTTTCAATAAACTTGCAGACCTATTGCAGCGATTGCAACACGCAAGCTAATTGTCATGATTTGCAAGGAGGCTACATAAATGAAATTGGATTTCTTGCAACGATTGTAAATCAGCTTAATGATGATTGGAAAAAGTTTATCGCATTTTGTAAAGAAAAACAATGAAACATAGAACATATTTTACTTATCGAGGGCTGCGCGGCAGAATGTCCTAACTGCAGTGCTGAGACATATACACTTAGGACATTCTGCCGTGCAGCCCTCGTTATATCACCAACATAAACAGCTAATGCAAAATTGCAAATAAAAACAAGAAATCTGATGCATATGTACATCGATCAAGCGATTGCAAAAATAACCAAAAATCACTGGATAAAAAACAGCTTTCTACTTTTACCAAGGATTAACGCATTTGTACGCCAACAAATCAGACAAATTTGCGTGCCGGCGAACGAAAGTTTTCCACTTTTGCAAATCCAAATCGTATTTGTCAGCGGCCAGCAGAATTTTCAAAACGTTGTCGACTTCGATTAAACTTCGCAAAGCTGAATCGCAAGCGTTTTTCGTGTCTTCCACGCTGTATTTCTCGCTCGCCTGTAAGCACTTCAACGCTAAATCGGCTGATATTTCAGCAGCGAAAGTGTTTGTATAAATGAATTGCAAATGTTGCAAGCACTTGCTGTAAACATCGGCCAAAGTCACGATTCGATTTGTTTCAATAATCTGCGAGAGAACATCGGATTAGAATTAGAATTAGAACATAGAAAACAACATTCGTCGATAAAATCTGCCGATGGCAGTGAAATTCGATTCCATCGGACGAAATCAAAACGACATTGGATTTGAATTGTTTTTTATTTTGAACAACGAAATCGTCGAACAAATCGCGTCGAACAGTTTGAAATTTGTACGCTTCTTCTACTGATTCCGCTTCTTCGGAAGAAGTATCTTCATCGTCCGACGATGTTACTGTTGCAGCGATATCGTCGAACATTTCGCTGGAGATTTCGATTGCGCAATAAAATTCAACCGATTTATCTCGGAAAATCGTAACCTTGAAGGCAAGCTGTAAAACATCTGCACACCGAAAGATCTTGTACCGAAATTATTCTGGGTCAATTCTTCTTGTTCAGCGTGAAATGGTACCAGTCCGCAGGAATCAACTTCGCAAGCGCCGACTTCGTCGCTCGCCTTTGCAAGTTTCACGCAAAAACTAACCATAACGGAAAAAACATCCACACCGGCCAATTTTTTTCTGCCGTTTCGAAAGTTTTTTCTTGTCCATTTGAGGCAAAAATCGATTTTAATAGAAAAACATGCTTGCTTCCATGTTGTTTTAAATTCGGGCGATAAAACAAACTTTTCCAACGATTTGCGCTATTTTCGGGTACCAGACGAATCTGAAAGTTTGCATGTTTGAAATTTTCTGAAAAGAAGCCAGTGAAATTTTCGCAAGCTAAAAATTGTTTTCGATGTTTTGAAATCGCCAAATCGCTCAAGGTCACCACAATGGAAGTAAGCAGTTACAAAACAAATTTTCAAATTTTGGCGGGAATGTGAATTTCATTAGCCAAATTACTTTCAAGCGCATCAGGCGTATTTTAATGGTGCAATTTCCTTTCTAAAAAAATAAGCATAATGTCGCAACCACAGTTGCCACGAGATCCGAAAATGGAACCAGAAAATGAAGTGAGTTATGCATTCATTTGTTTGCTATTTTGAATTAGACGGTCGTCAATCTCTTTGATGAAATATTTGTGTCTGCTTTGTCTGCATTTTATATCAAAAACAAGTATATATTAATTTTTGTTTTTTGAGCATTATTTTGGTAGCTAAGTGCTTTTTTAGCTTGGTCTTGCTCGAATGACCAGTGGTCATGTAGTGTGCTAGGGGGATGTGTACCTGCGACAAAAATCATGGATGGAGTTATTGACTGCGTGGACGGCTCAGATGAAAGTATTTCGAATTCCAAATTGAAAAAATTACTCCACTTAACTGGTCAGTGTAATTCTTGCAGACGCCTGCGACACAAATAGACATAATTGTACTTACTCATCGCAATGCGTTTATACTGGGAGGACAACATGGGATTGCACAAGTTGTCCAGACGGCCAAATTGGCAATGGAATATCATGCATAAAGGGTATTTATTGCTGTGACTACAATATAGTGGAAAGACTTTTTGCGTGATCTTACTTGTTTCATATTAGATCCATGCACAAACAGTTCACAATCGTGCGACCAGCATGCTTACTGTTATTCACGATGGGAACTTGAAGATCCGAACAATTCATCATCCATAACAGCTGGCCGTTCGTGCACATGTAAAGAGGGCTATTACGGCACTGGCTATGTATGCAATCAAGGTATTATCCATGTACTATTTTGGATTCAGACAATAGAAAGTTACAGCAAGTTTTACTCATAAGGCCAATGTGGTACTGGTGCAAAACAGTGTGATGAAATTGCTGTCTGCTGGGATTCCTCTGCTACAGTTGCAAGCTGCGTGTGCAAACCAGGTTACAAGTCAACCAACGACAGTCAATGTCAAAGTAAGTCAAAGTCAAAATCCTCATCCTCATCCTCATCATCATCATCATCATCAAAAGTTCGATAAATTCGCAGAAACAAAAACTTAGCCCTGAAATTAGTTTTTCTCAAACATCAGCCCGAATTTGGCACTTATTGATAGAAAGGTCTCGGGGGTGGTTCAATTGACTTAGTGGCTTCCTGATAAATCAATCACAATGAAAGTATACGCGAGGGCCGTTGACTATTCGCATATGTTGATCAGGCCATGCGTTTGCGTAAGAAGATGTCTTATCTTAGCAACAACCTCCAACACTTGTTGAAAGCCAGACTAGTACGCCAAAGCGTCATCAATGCTAAACATGGTTGTTATGTCATATTATTTCCCATTGTCACGTTAGGTACGGTAGTTGCCAATAGTGAGGGATTGATCCGTAAATTTGAGAATTTCTCATACGGCAATATGTTGCTCTCAACTCCCCATCATAGCACTTTGTAGTTGCTGGCTAAAAAGATTTTCAGTTGTTATATTTCGCAAAAGCACACCGATTGCAGCGTCGAGAGGAAAGTTGTTTTTTTGACCGCATAATTATGGTAATTCGTTATCATGGGTTGAGATTAAATTTGTTGTTGTCCATCTATCTTATCCTTGTTGTATATACACATTCTGCTCAAAGTTAGTCAAATTTTACAACCCGTCTATGATGGTTCCTTGGCAAAATTTCACTTCATATTAAGGCCAATGCACTGGTAGCGACACCTGCGACGCCGATGCAACTTGCGTAACTACCGGCAGCACATCGTCGTGTTCATGCAATACGGGTTACAAAGGCTCTGGTCAGTATTGTTACGTTGGTAATAATCTCTTTCATGTGGTGACCACATACGCTTGACTCGAGAAAGGAATGGGCAAGCTTTTGCCTGTATGTGCGTTCTTTTCTGCTTTCAGACTTGGTACCTTTGTACGGTGGCTCCTGTAAAACTAGTGGAACGTTTCCGAATTGGTTCAATTGTTTGGATGGTACATGCATATCCATTTTCCAAATTCGAGACACGTACGACAATTGTGCTCAAGACGAAGATGAAGGTGTGTGAGTTACACAATGAATTCCTCCAAACCAGCAACACAGGTCAAAAACCTATGGCAAATGATACTTTGAGTGATCCACATTGACTGTTTTGCATTGAGAGCTGAAGAATGAGTGGTGAGCAGAGTAGGATAAAGGGGTTAAGCAGTGAGCAACAGGGCATAGATGTGAAGCTTTGAGCAGTGAAGCGTTGAATTGCCTCATTGAGCTGTACCAATAACTGGAACTTGGATACCAGTAATTGGAACTGGGATACCAGTAACTGGAACCAGAGTACCAGGTATTAGAACTGGGATACCCTGTAACTGTAACTTGTGTACGAGCAACTGGAACTGGGTACCAGAAACAGGCACAACTGCATACAACAACACACAAATGTGTTCCGAACCTTTTTAGCATGTGACGCCGAGGCTGGATTGATCAGGTGTGACACAAACATGTGCGTTAATGTGACAACGGTTGTCGAGATGTGCGGGTCTGGAATATGTAAGGGTTTGTAAAATCTTCTCCGACCTCTTCCATTTTTAATTTTTGTGTTGTTTTTTTGCTTCTCTGCAGTGTATGGTAAGTAGAAGTAGTGTTTGTGTAGGAGTAGTGTTCTTGGCTATTACAAAATTTCCTAATTCAGATAAACTTTATTGCCTTTATTTCAATATGACACCATCATTTATGTGTAATGATTATCTAAAGTGCATTCCAAGCGCATGGGTAAACAATGGCAAGTGCAATTGCGACGATTGCAGCGACGAAAATACAACTACAAGTGATTTTATTTACTTTCATCATCGTATACAAATCTAGCTAGAGGATGCCAAAGCTCCTATGTTATAAATGTATCTTGGAATGCAGTTACATTTTGCATGGATGTTGCAGCGGCATATCCTTACAAATAGCTTGCTAGGTTGCATAACATCACATAATACACAATTTATATTACTTGCTTGAACATGACACTTCACATTTGCATTTATCTAGCTTCGACTACACCAGCAACGACAACAGCATCAACCACAACAACAACTGTTCCGACAACAACAACAACAGATACAACTACTACACTATTAACAACAACCACAACACAACCAACTACAAGTAACCATTGCACATGCTTTTGCTGTGCATGCTAATTATTGTTGCTTGTAAGCTTCGCTATTGTTTATGATTTCAAATGTTTCTACAGCAACTTCAGCTTCAACTACAACGTTAAGTTCTACTTCTACTTCAGCTGTAACTACTACAACGATTTCAAGTACCAGTACAGCTTCGGCAGCAACATCGACAACCCTACCCCAAAGTTCAACTGCCCAACAGTCATCAACAACTACAGAGGCAGCTTCAACAACTACAACAGTTTGGACAAATCCGTTTGGTAGTGGCCCATATGCAGATTGCTGGTTAACACAGACTACCACATCTAAAAGTCAGTTAGGATCAGCTACGCCATTGTGCCCATGCATTGGTAATCGCCAACTGGACAGTACAGGCACATGCCAATGTATAAATCTTGTTTGAAATTCAGTGGATCGGAGTTATTAGTTATGCTTTTGTTTTGCAGTTGATGCAAAGAGTTATACCTTGAAGGTTTCTTCTACGCAATTTTGCTTTGGAGCTGACATTCAATGGTCTGATCAATTTGCGGATACTTCCTCAACGGCATTTTCAGATATGGCATCCATGATTGTGTCTCAAGTACGTCATAGTTGCAAGGTACACGAGTATGCATTCGATGTTCCATCCACTTTTTGATACAGCTGCAATCGGCTGTCAATAATGCGAGTAAGAATAGCACTATTACAAGCATTTGCGTTCCAAAAACCGCAATGGCCAAGGGGTCAGTGCTTACCGATGTCCTGGTGAAAGTGGGCGACTCTTCTAGCGGTACTGTTGCGCAAAAAGCTCTCACCGACAGTTTGGCTGGTATCTCCGGAACATTGGGTTCTGGACTAGGGTCTCAAACCATTGTTGGTTCGTTATTTTGTTTTTGGAGACTTAAACCTTGTTACACCTAAAATCATTTTGAAGATGTCGATGAATGTTCATCCTCAGATTTGAACGAATGCTCAACGTATAGTACATGTACAAATACGTACGGTTCGTATACATGTGTCTGCAACAGTGGCTACACGGACAAGAGTCCAGATCTAGCTCGGTCGGGGACAGTTTGCAGAAGTATAAAACAAATATCCTGCCTTAAGACAGTTGCAAAATGTGTCAATTTCCTTGTAGAAACCTGCACCAGTGGTTGGAACATTGGAGACAATCACTGCTTTAAAGTATGGGAACTTGTAGCCCTCATTCTTCTGGCACTACTTCTATTATTGTGTTGTCTGATTGCTTGTTGTTGCTGGTTGTGCAATCGAAAACGCTACGGAAAGGGGTAAGAATGTGGCAGCTTTTTGGTCTTTTAAATGGTATAATCATTTGATCTGCTTGCCAGATCTTCCGGTGGTCCAACTGATGAAATGTCCCAGCAAACCGAGGCTGATCCGGAGAATGATATTTACCCACCAATGGATCGAGTACTGACACCCCGTCAGAAACATAAAATAATTAAAGAAGAAGATGGCATGCCAATTGTGGAGGATGAAGAACGACCATTGACCCAAGCAGACAATGCAAGGAGTGGACCATTGGCTGAGGAAAAACCTCCCAGTCCTCCAGGTCTGAAGAAGAATTTTAGTTAATGAAGACATCTTGCAGGAAAGTCTTCCTTTCAGGCACGGTTCCCGCTGAAGACGAAGCTGAACTGTACGATGAGCCAGTGGTAATCGACGAGCCGGTGGTGATTCCACCTACCCCAGAGCCTGCCATAAAGCAGAAAAGAAAAAAACGAAACGACGTGTCGCCAATGCCGGTGGATGATGACATAGTGGACAACAGACCGCAGAAAACAAGAAAACGCGTAAACCATAATGAAGAAGCAGCGGACAAAGGTCAAAAGACGGGACGATCGAAGAAAAACAAAGATCTGGAAAATTCCAGGGATCAGAGGGAGCCGAAACCTAGAAACGAGCCGAGGGGAGGCGGAAGATCCAGGGAGCCAATAGACGATGGTGGTAGATCTAGGGAGCCAAGGGAGCGCTCAAGAGCACCAAGAGAGAGATCTCAAGATCCTCGCGATAGATCACAAGATCCTCGCGATAGATCCAGAGATCCGCGGGACCGATCGCGAGATCCTCGAGAAGAAGGTGGCGATCGGTCGAGAGGACCCAGAGATAAATCGAGCGATCCTAATAAAAGTAAAAAACGAGATCCAAGCAGAAAAAGGGATAAATCTAGAAGTCGGCCAGAGCCTGAGCCGGAGCCTGAGGCTCAGCCGGAGGAACCTCTGGCTAACGATGAAAATAAAAGTCTCAACAGATCTAAAAGTAAAATTATCACCGGACCTGCGCCAACATGGCAGCCGTGGAGCGGGAAACCCGGCGGATTTTCGAATGACAGTTCGCTTTTGGATGTTTAAAGACTGATTTTCATACTTTATTCTTGTTTTCCATGATTATTTCCATGTATTTTCAAAGATCGAGGGAATTCGGGTAAATCAAAGTTCGGCCTATTTTATAGCTTCTATTTTTTCCACAAATCTATCGTTTGAATTGACTTTTCTTGTTTTGAATAAATCTTTCTTTTTCCCATAAATGTGAGCTGAATTTACATCTATCGAACAACTCGTTTGCTACGGAAAGCGTTGACAAAAGATCCTAAAAATATTATGTTTCATTCTGAAAACATAGAAAAAAATTCTTGCAACATGAGGGCTAGTTGACAGC
>JAQGBA010001601.1:0-13562 GCA_034698125.1 Prionchulus punctatus | reverse complement strand
GAAAATGGTCCGCTAGGAGCCAAACAATCCTCGAAAGTGCAATCAACCGAATTTCCAGCATATGTCGTATTGCACCAAATTCGAGAGAGATGACCCATTGCTTCGTTGTAGACAACAGCGTTTTTATGACGTTTTTCGTCTTCAGTAAGATCCTTTTGTGAATTTGGGGGAATTATCTCTCCATCGAGACAAGCGGATAAAGTCAACGACGTGATCGCTTGCGTAAGTGGGCTCCAACTGTGCTCAATTGGATTAAATGCAGAATATTTTGGACAATATGAAGCTACAATCAATGCATCCAAATCCAATTTTAAAAAAAGTCTCGTAAAATAAAGACAATTAAGAACAGACGATGAGCTATAATCCGGACCATTGTCGCGCAATAAAATCATGACACTTTCGCTTTTTAAATAAGGAGGCACAATTTTTATTAAATCGTTTACGTGGGGTTCAATCGTGCTACTATGGAACGATTGAGCACGAATAACAACATGTAATTGACCTGATTGAGAAAGAGCATAATGTTCTCGTCCAAATTCGTCTCTCGTGATTGTGGGTACGTCCGAATGTGGTAATTGTAGATATCCCATGGGCGTAATTTTGTAGCCCATTGGAAAATCGTGGTCATTGTAATTAGGGGCATCGTCCTCCATAAAAAATCGTCTAATTTCGATCCGGCGATCAGTCGCTAAAACACCAACGTGGACTTTATTCTTGTTGTCACAAGAAAAAGTGAAGCATTCTTTCCCGAAATGTTCCCCGAGTTCTCGAATGGGGCGAATACGGCACGAATAAAACTGAGCGTCGAGATCAGCTATACGTCGCATATTTTTCTTTGAAGGCACTCGAGCCTTTATACGGCCTGTGTAGTTCGATGCCGCTACCCGACTTTTACTCGGTGGATCCAGTAATCTTACGACTGTGGTTTGTGATATGCCATGCTCAGCTAAGCCACCAATATCCTAAATGATAAAAGGAAGCAAAATTTTATAGGTTACTACTACGAGAACATCAACAGAAATAAATATATTTTGCTTAGGTCAGTTTCTTTGCGATGTGGCAGTAAGTGTCACCTTTTAAAAATCATATTTTTGTTGTAAAATTAAAGACTGTGACAATTGCTTATGAGAAGAAATATAATTCGCACGGTGTCCGGACATTTGCTCGCCGAAATTTACTCGCCAGTCATTTGCTCGCATAGTCATTTGCTCGCAAGGCAGTTTGCTAGCAATGTCATTTGCTCGCACAGTCATTTGCTTGCAATGCAATTTGCTCGCACAGTCAGCCAAAATTTGAAGCTCGAATTTCAATTTACTGTCGTAACATATTGTATATATAAATATAACAATATAACAATCGTCTGGAATTTCTAGTTCCAACAGAGAATTCGGATTCGGCATAGCAGCTTCACCATGAGCACGAGCTCTTCGAACTGTTCTTTTCAAGCATTCGATTGCAGGCAGACGAGCTTGTACAGCTTGTGAAAGACCAATGGTAGCATTAGATACAATATGATGGGTACTTTCTTGCGTAGAACTAGCTTGCATTTTTACTTCTTCAATCACCTTCTTGGCCCTAACGTTCGCTGCATCGCCAATTCTCATTCCTACTATTTTACTGTGTGTCCAAGCATTACAAACTGCCGATTTTAGGACTCGATATCCGTGGACTGGAACAATTTTTGGGCGCATCATTGCTACACCAGCTGCGAAAATACCTGAAAGCTACGATCCAGTCAAAGAAAACAACCAGCGAGAAGAATTACTGCGCCTTAAAAGCCGCCCACGGAATCCAGATTTCGTTTTGCCTTCAGCAAGCAGCGCGGATGGAAACAATGAAAATGATGATCTGGATAATTAGATTCTTTCTTGCATGTGCAGTCCAAAGATTTGAATTGCCATATGGAAAAATGGGACCATAGTTATGTTTGATTTTTAAACATTGGTGCGAGCTTTTTTTGTGCTTGAAAATTTCATGTTGCTTTCTCTTTTGAATATGATAAACTCATCTTATCTTTGTGTTTATTGGGGATGGGAAGGGCGGGATGAGGCAGGATACAAGTGTTGAACTCACAAGATATGACCTGGTACCCACATTACATTCATGTGAGGCCTATGTGAGTCCACGACTACTCACATGGTTATTGGTCATCCCATGTGGACCCCATATAAATCCCATTGTGGGCTCATGTGGGCAGTGATGTGGGCTCACTTGGTTCAGGACCATTTTTTACATGGGCTCATGTGGGCCCCATCATGGGATTTCGACTTTTGGGGAACCTGGGTAGGCTATCTTTTATATTTATGGAGATATAGTGGTCAAAATAGCGGTGGTTTCTTTATAAACACCCTGTACATTTGCAAGTTATAACTTTTAACGTAAGAGTTGAGAATTTCCCATGGTTAAGACTTTTCCATGCGAACACCTAAGCAAATTATGGCTTCATTATGTGGACCACCACCTGATTCTCCAGAAACTAAACATTTGTCTGGGTTGAATCTCTTGGGTATTTCATCCACTGTAGTTTTTTCTCTGAAACCCGCTGATGCCAACCCTCAATTGTATTCACGAGACAATGTTCACTCGCGCATAGAACAAATGAGACGTTTGTAACATCAAATTTTGACAGGTTTTAGATACTACAGTTCATTTTCATGAATTGTAACTATGTCTAACAAGCAATTTAACGATTCATTGTTTTTCTCGTAGGTTATTGCGCGCAATGGAACTAAATTTTGTTCAAATACTTGTTTGCTGTATTGCATTAAAAATCGAAGATTTTCTTGGAAACTGTCATTCAAACTTTCTTTTAAATTGCCATTGAAAATGTTCAATTTATGGGCTTTACAAATTTCTATTTCAAAATCCTGCCCGATTGAATCTTTGTTTAAGATGTCTTTATCTGTTGACGCAGTCACCAGAAACAGTGAATGAAGTTGCGCGTAAATGTTTTTCATATTGAACAGAACAACCTTTTTGTGTAGCAATTTATATGATGTTCAACTGGAAGAGTGAATATATTGTAATTGCACTTTCGTTATGGCGCCGATTTTGGAAATCCGTTTCAACGTAATAATCTGAAATGCCAAAGATTTTCTCAAATTTGTATCCTATTTTTATTGCATTCAAATACTCTTCACTATTTTGAAGTCTTGGCTTGAAAGCTTGGTCAAAGCTCTGCATTCCCAAGGCTTCGAACTATCACGTTCTGCGATTTACTTACAGTGCATATTGAAGTGTCCTTTTTAAAATTTGTATTACATAGATTTTTTTCGGTTGATGCCACGCCGATCATCGTCGATCCAAGGAAAGCGTCACGTTCATACAGTGCCTGTGAAGATTATTCGTACACAAAATACTGCTCGGAAAGCTCATCCTGATTCTCAGTTTGCAACTGAAATGGTCAATTTTTTGAAAGTACTGGCGACATTAATGGGACTAGATGTCATATTTTTTTTGAATCAAGATGATAAAGCGAGGATCCCTTTGGGTTTACCAGCAGTGAACAAACAAGCACCAATCTGGATGCATGTGGAGTATCAGGTAATTTACAGCTTTAACAAATTATAGCTGAACTTTATAAGCATTAACAAATTATAGTGAAGCAAGTATTCTAGGGTAGTTGCCAGATTGACCAATTTCCGGTCAAACTTGACTGATTTTTGACCCTCTGACCGAATGTCTGATCGATTGAAGGTCTGACCGTTTGAGTAACCGATTCTGCTTTTCCTTTTCAGGTTCAGTAACTGGATCAGACGTTTCCTGTCGCTGCTGGTCAAAAGCTTATTCTGTCTGTTTATGCCGCCTGTGTAATAAAAGATGGATCTGTTTCATATTCCGGTCCAACATACGTCCCGATTCGTGCAGCTTACAACGATTCTAGTAATGCTGAAACGAACGCCGCCAACTTTCGTGAAATGGCGAATATGGATGAGTTTAGCACTGTTATGTGTGAAATAACCGGTTTCATTAAACCGATCGTTATCATCACAGTTGATGGTCGTCCTGATGAAAGTCCACAATATCTGCAAGTTTTGGCGGCTGCAGCAAGTCATTTCCAAGAAAGGAATTTGGATGCATTATTTATTGCACATCATGCTCCCGGTCAATCAGCGTACAATGCTGTTGAAAGCCGAATGGTGCCATTGTTGCACGATGTGGCTGGGTTGATTTTACCGCATGATTATTATGGAACACATTTAAATTTTAAATGTTAAATCATCGATCAAGATTTGGCGAAACGGAATTTTGGATTTGCAGCAGAAGCACTTGCTGATGTGTGGTCGAATACTGTCATCGATGGTTATCCTGTAGTTGCAAAGTATATGCCAGCAGAAGGCATGATGCCCTTGGTCCATCCATGTGAGGGTTGGAAGGCAACTCATATTCGGCAGTCTTAGTATTTGCTTCAAATTGTTCGATGTGAAGATATGTTAGTTGTTGCGGAGCATTTCGAACAAACTTGCTGGATTTGTTGTTGCCAGATCGATTTTGCCTCTTGTACTAATGATAACAGGCGTTCAAGACCATTTGGAACAGGTAGTCGACCGCTATCATAGTGATATGTGAACTGCCATGTGGGCATTGCTCTCATCTTTGAAATGGAGGTCGAGCGACAGGTGGCCAAATAATTTGTATATCACTGGGGGTGGTGATGAGCATATCAGCCCAGAAATTTATCGAGACCGTTTTCCATTCAATGTCGAGGTTGTGAATCCGAATTTTAGGCAACAGAGCCATACATGATATTGTTGGCCAATCATTTTTTACAAATGAGCGCCTTAAGTCAAATAGTCCGTCCTACTGTACATATGTTTCTTATCATTGTCATTCGCATTTACGCATTTTCATTAGTATTATTTCGCGTTTTACTACTCCGTCCACGAGTTTCAACGATTTTTCAGACGAGAATTTTGTTTTCCAGACGAATTTCATGGTGATGTTGAAGTATGAGATGATATCGGAAGTACAGTATATCGAGTGAAGTGACGGTTGGTATGGAAGGACTTGGCGATGATTGATGATGACTTTGATTTATTAAGACTTTATTTTATTTCCACTACACAATTGAAAGATATCGTGGATTTCAGAAATGAGAATATTAAAATTATCACTTATCCCACATTTCAAACAAACAGAATTTATCAGGAAATCAAAAGCGCACACAGTCGAGATGAATTTCGCATCCCGGCTCATGATTTCAGTGAAGGAGTGATTCAATCGTGGGAAGAGTCTGCCATCGGACCTCCCAGTGGCGAGGACAAAATATGATGAGAGAAATAATTATGAAGAAGAAGTCAGAAGTCAAAGAAGTCAGCGAGGAGGATGAAGGTGCTCACAGCTACAGTTCAAACCGCTGGCTGAGAAGCTTCATCAAAGAAGACGTTTTGGAAGTGAATCCGAGGATGTAGCTTACTCCTAGTCGGAGAAGAATATGTAATTTGATTCAAAAAGGAAGAAGGAAAAAGAAGGGCATCCATCAATCATTGAAAACTTCTAGAATTCTGAAGTTGTTGAAAGAGCTGAAAGTTAGCACAAAGTTAGTTTGTTCGTGGGAATTCAGCTCGACACCGGCATGATGATCACCGTATAACCAAAGTCCACATGGGAGTTCACCACCTGACGTTGGCAGAGAATACAAGTATCAAAAAAGTTCGAGGGTGATTAGATGGTCAAACATGACCCTGAAAATAAATATCGCCCATTGCCGTTGCAATACCGATGAACGTTGGCCCAAGTTGCATATTGCAGACGTTCAAAGGCAGGTTCCATTTCGCCAGCATGTGGGATTTATACAGCAGGAATGGCGAAATGATCTTTTGGGATACATTGCTTTCGAAGGATTCACCGAATAATTCGATGCCGATATGACCAACTACAGCGACGATTAGCAGTTACGAAAATAAAAAATCGACAAGTTCCAACGATTTATGATATATTGTCGCCGAAACAATGGAGTAGGAAAGATGTCGAAAGAGAAAATCCACCAACGACCAAGCGAAAGCAAAGGAGGTCAGGGAATGAAACAAATAAATTCGAGGAGGCGGCGAAGCGAAGAAAAGAAGCAGCAAATAACGAATCAGTCAATTAGCTGATTATTTCCATCAATTTATGCTAGAAATGATACCGCAATTTAGTGGAGCGAAGGCAAATAGTCCAAAAAATTAGTTCATTTTGAAGATCGCAAGTCGAAATCCCATCCAGGTAGAGGTCAAAATCGCTATTTTTAGCTATTTTTATGTACCTGTTCACTGTGGACACAATTAACAATTATTATAAATGTTATTTCTGTATTTTGTTAATTCTTTATTAAAAGTCTTTAGCAAAAGTGTGCAGATAGTCGACACGTGAAAAAGAGTATTGTTTGCTGGTGATTTCTTTATTAATGGTTACCTACTTGCAGGTTGCTGGATATTGAATAAATGTCAGCCACACAATCGAATATGTTAATTAGTTTCTTGCCATGCGAAGGACCTATATAGTGAAATCCAACATTATAAACATTTGTTGGAACATGGTTGTAAACTTCACATGTTGAGGAGACAGACTTTAAGCTGAGGATTAACAGCATTCAGAGCTCGACCACTCACTTTATTGGACGAGTCTAAGTTGGCTCTTCGCCGACCATTTGTATATGACGATCGTCTGGATGGTCAGTTGCTCTGTATGGTGTATGCGCCAAGTTAGAGATAGTATTATTCCGCCACTGATGCGCATTTGCAAAATGTCAGTACGAGCTGTTACCTGTTACCCTGTTACATTGTTAAACTGACACATTTGCAGCAGCAAAAAGGAATTTATCACAAACAGTAAATGCAAAATTTTTCATAATTAAGCATGTATCAGTTTCATTCATTTTGGAATCACAGTTAAGAAGTGGCTTTGATTTAATTACGAGTTTGTCTATTACAGTTGGCAGTCATTTTTGGAACCAGTATACTCATAATACTGCATCTATCTTGAATCCGAATGATACCGCACCTAATGAGTTAAGACCATTTTATTTGCTTTCTGCTTGTAGTCAGTATGGTTGAATTTGTAATAACATATTTTACTGTTTCTTCTTTGAATGGTCCTTTCCACTAAAGCATTAATAATAAATGGCATCAAGACGCTTAATAAATTCGTGAGTCTCAGAGGTTGGGTTTTATTAAGCGTGCGTAGTTACAGTGCGCAACGAGCAAATACAGGTACTTTCACTAGCTATAAATTTTCAAAAAAAACTTTTAGACGGTTTGCCGAACAATTTTTATCGGGATCAAAAATAAACAATTTACTTTTAAAACGATTGTCAAACTGATTGCCAATTTCTTAAAAATAAAAATAGTGTTTCAAAATGCGCCAAAAGGCGTTTATGATTTGTAGGCTTGCTTCGTTTTGTATGCAAAACTACCTGAGTTTTGGGTTGTGTAAACTTCCCGGAAAACAAACCAAAAAGCAAATTTTGTGCACTGTCTAGCTTGTTTTCCTGCAATTAATTGATATGAGTTCGTTACAAACTGATGCTATTGTTCATTTGAACGTCGGTGGCTCGAGATTTACTACGTCGAAAAGCACCTTAACGTGGATTCCCGATTCGTTCTTTTCCTGGTTCGTTTTTTTGTTTTTCGATGCGAATTTCGGGCAATTCGAGAAACTACTTATTTTAGCTTGCTAAGCGGCCGAATTCCAACTTTACGCGATGAAACCGGGGCGGTAAGGATATTAGCAAAATTTAAGTCAAAAATTTGAATTACAATGCCTTTTGACTCTAGATTTTCATCGATCGCGATCCGCACATTTTCGAAATCATTTTAAATTATTTACGAACGAAACAAGTCGATTTGAAGTTAGTTTCGTCTTTTAGCTCATTAGTCCACTGACCATTAAACCTTTTTGTTTTGTTTAGCAAAGTTGACACCGAAGCCCTGAAACACGAAGCCCAGTACTATGGGATAAGCCCGTTAAGTAAGTTGAATAAAAAGCAAATTTTTGTCACTGACCAGTGACTTTGCACCGCTTCATTTGAAACGATAGTCCAACTATAGTTTTAAAATTGTTTTAGTTAAAAGATTGTTATTGTGCGATGAACTGGAACAGTGCCCATGCGGAGATTTGTTTTTCCACGGCTACCTGCCGCCCCCTCAGTTCCCCACAGTATCGGCCAGGAACACACCGTCGGTCGCGAAAAAAACAATAAACCTGCACGCGCCAACTACTTTTCACAGCAGAAACTTGTCCGAGCCACCCATTTTACCGTCGTTCAACAACGCTAACAGACAAAGCGCCTCACTGGCTAGACCGCTTCCGAGCATGGAGGCAAAGTTTCAAGTGCCCACTGTCTCACATAATAACGGCCAGCAGCCAGCCGGCAATAGTAGTCAGTCGAAGTCTGGGACTAGCGGCGCTTCTCTCGACTGGACCGGCGCCGCTGCCGCTGCCACTGCCGCTGGCCAGACACCTACGGCTAGCAAGCCTCCGGGGCATAACCGAGCCAATAGCGCGGATTTTAAACATTGGAAAACTCATCGCAGCCGCGGATCGGCCGACCTAACTCGTCAAATTAAACAAGAGTTGCTGGCCACGTTAAAACATCAACAGGGTACATTATTATTGATTGACCAATCATAGCTCTGTCAGTATATGTACTTTTCCAGATGTATTCGTGGATCCGTATCGAGTGAAAATGATACGCGCCCACCACAGTTGGATTGCTGTGGCGTACCATAATTACATCGCTTGCTATAGGTAGGCTTCCCAATCCATAGTCACATCCCTCTATCTGCCACATAGTTTTCTAGAATGAAAGACAGCACCGGATGGTACTTGGCTTACATGAGCGCCCGTATGGAGCAGGGAGTCGAACAAATTGCGTTGAACGCTAAATCCGGCGGAAGTCAAACCGAGAAACTGTTGGCCACAGCTTTATCCGACCATACCATTTATTTGTGGTCGGTAAACGATGAAGGTGTCGCTAACCAAATCGGCGTTTTTTCACTATCCGTTACTGTCGACGCATTGTTTTTCATCGGCGGTCAGTTGGTCGCTTTGAGCAAAACTGGTCAAGTTGGCATTTGGCACGGAATGACTCAAAACTGGCAGGTATTATTCCCACTTCTTTCAGTGAAGGCTCATTTCAGTTCACTCGCTATTTTTGTTTTAAAGGTGCAAGATGTTCTTCCCATTTCAAGCTACGATACCGCTGGTTCTTTTTTACTTTTGGGCTGCACCAATGGTTCTATTTACTACATTGGTCAGTTTATTAAAGGTCGCACAGTTTCAACAAGCCATAGCTTGTTTTTTTCATGCAGACATGCAAAAATTTCCATTGCGCATGAAAGACAATGACTTGCTCGTTACCGAACTATATCGCGATCCATCGATGGATCCGATCACATCGATCAGTGTCTACCTGACGCCGAAATCTAGTACAGTTTGTCTTCTATAGTTGCGTTCAAGAAAGTTATTCTATGGCTTTTTAAGGTTTGTGCGGCAACTGGATTGAAATTGCATATGGTACTAACGCTGGTTCTGTGCGTGTTATTGTTCAACATCCAGAAACTGTGGGCCACGGTCCACAGTTGTTCCAGACATTTTCCGTTCACCGTGCTCCAATAACTAAAGTAGCATTGACAACAAATCATTTGATATCAGGTATAGTCAGTCCAATGAACTATGATCCTTATGCATTAGTATCCCAATGGTGACTGCTTTTAGTTTGTTCTGAATACAATCATGTGCGATCATGGATGGTCACTAGATTCAGAGGCATGATCAGCACTCAACCGGGCAGCACACCTTTGGCGTCTTTCAAGGTGCTTACATTGGAGTCCGACGACAATCCGTTAGACATGAACACGTCTGCAGATGTTGGTCCATTCGGCGATCAAGATGGCGAACAAGTATTCGTGCAGAAGCTCGTTCCTGAGACCAACCAGTTATTCGTCCGCCTTGCTTCCAACGGCGAAAGGTGTTAAAAAGAAACTTATCCAGTCAATTTATTAGCTCGTTAAATTGTTTATTCGGTTGCAGAGTTTGTTTGGTGAAATCTGTCGATGAGTCCAGTATCACTTGCTTTCTGGTGCATGAATGGGAAGGTTCTAGCAGAATGGGTGCTAGGCCGAGGAGATATTTATTCACAGGACATATTAACGGATCAATTCAGGTGGGCTGTAGCAAATTTTCTTCATTTCATTGTGTATATTCGATCATATTTTCAGATGTGGGATTTAACTACAGCTCTTGATATTCATATTTCTTCGAAAGAAAAACCTGCTGGTAAGTATCTTTAACCTCGTCCAATTGGCTAGGCTGAGTTTTTTTGTACTTTTGCAGAACCCTTATTGCTACAAGGGCCAACGCCGAATGAACTATTGCGCTTGATTGACGAATGCGAAATCACCACTAGCAGTTTGTCGAATACACCGATAGTCACCCCAGCAAGTTCAGTTTTGCATATTCCATCGCTGTTTAACAATGCAGCCCCAGTGGCTCCATTAGCATCAATGTCGAGACCAGGCGGTTGCAGGAATTTAGCAAACAAAAATTCAGATTAAAAACATTTCTATTTTATCCGAATGTGATACGAAAAGCTAAAATAAATTATCATACATGATATTTAAAACTTTGCTTAACTTATGTTTTATTGTTTGATATTTTGTATTTTTTCGAATATAAGTTTTGGTTGTGGTGTGTGTTTGGTGTTTGGATTGGGTTCAAGATTCAATCTGAGTTTGGTTTTTGATTATTCAATGATTATTACTTTTTGGTCAAAAATAAATATTTCTGACGATGACAGATTGTAAAATGTATGGTGTCCATTGTTGTCCATGGCAAACAAAAAGCGGCACTTGTTTACTGGTGAAAACATTGGAATTTCCAAATAGCCTGGTTCTTAAAAGAATTCACGTCGTTCACAAATGTGAATGGGTCAACTGGTTTAACGTCGAACTATAGTGGGTCGTCTCCATACAAGGAGCCGATCACAGTAGGAACAGCAGACATAAAGAAGGAGACCTGATCCGCAGGTTCTAATACATTTATATCATTGGTATAAAGGTTTTCTTGTGTGATGCTCCAGTCCAGTGACTATAGTTATTCAGTGGATTGTAGACATTCCAGTGACTATAGTTTTATCACTGACTCTCAATGAATGTCATAAAAACTTTTATGCTTATACAACTGAAATTCTCATTTACAGAACTGGATAAAACAGCTGATCAAGAAAATACTCTAAACTATAAACCTAAACTAAGACAAACATGTACAAAATATGAAACATGTCATGTTTGATAAAACTGATGGCTACAAACAACTGGAAACATTAGACTCGCTGTCGCTACTGCATTCTCAAGCTCTGTCTAGGTCACTAGCATCATCGAAGACATTGCTACCATCGCAGACATTGCTGTCATTGCTGTCATAGCTGTCATCGAAATTAATAATCACAGGTTGAACAGGAATTTTTTCGTGATTCAAGTAAAGATTGTACGACTTTTCAATTTTCACAATATGCTCAATACACTTTTTCTAAAGATCGCTTGTTACAGCTTGCAGCTCATCATTTACAAGATTCTCAACATCCTTAATCTTACACGTGCTGTTTCGTTTTGCAACTTTCATCTTAAGGCTCGCCCAAATCAATTCAATTGGATTCAATTCACAGTGGTAAGGCGGTAAACGATGAACCATATTTTTTAACCATTTCGTCAACTATGTAAACTGTATCGATATCCCTAACCGGCTTTATGTAAATTTCGTACAACTCTTTTTTATTCACTTCTGGGTCAAACTTGATCTTATTTCGCTGCAACCAGTTGATCATGTCCCCCCCCCTTTCGAATTAGACATGGGGCCAGTAACTAACTTTCTGCAACAGCATTCAGTTCTAACTGAGGTAGAATTTTTTGAAACCGTTTTTCCAAATGGTCAGCATTCATATCCTCGTGATAATCACCCGTTTTTTTCGATCGAAACACATCGGCAGCAGCTGATACAAATCCATCTTCGACACCAATGTGGGAGATGATCAACCATTACCTTTGCCTAACGCATCTTTATAACCTAAGGACTCATCGGTACCCGCACATAAAGCCTTCCGAATGTCACTCTCAATGGTCAGGTCGTACCAAGCTTTAGGAAATGTGTAGCCTTGGTTGCACCAAGTTTCATCTTGGTAATAAATTTTTCGACCTTCCTTTCTGTACATTTTAATAGCATCGATATACGCCTGTCGCCAACGCAAAATATCTTTTTTGTGATAAATGAAAAGGCGACTACCACACTTACGATACTTAAACTCCATGGATTTTAGCTTTCGCCGCAAGGTTGACAAGCTACAGGAAAGATTAGCTTCTTCTTTCAAGTCGCAGAGCAAAAGTCGAATCATGATATGTTTTTGCTCTTTGAAATATCTATGCATAATGCGTCGAATGTGTACCATGCTAAAATCATTGAGTATTGCTTTCGGCACTTTTTCCTAACTTTTTCTTTAGAAACGGGCAACTGCGTTTGTGCTACTTTATGACTACGTAACAACTGGCTTTCTTGGTAAGTTTGCTTCGTCTTAGCTATTCTAGCAATATGTAACAAGAACACTTTTTGTAATTCTCATTTTTATGTTTTGTAACTCTGAATCACCTTTTAACATTCTTTTGTAATGAATCATTTGTTTAAATTCTTTCTAAAAGTTATGAATCATCCACCCATGCATCATATGACAATCATATGATCCGCCCACTCATACATTCTTTCACCATGAATCATCGCGCCCACACAATCTCACCTGATTTTATAAATCATATGATACGCCCACGCATCATATGATCCGCCCCCTCATTTTTATAGTATAAAAGAAGCCAGGATTTGCTATTAATGCCATTGTCTTAGAATTTTTAGTATTGGAAGCTGGAATTGTATTATATTATTATTAGGATATTATTCCATTATGTTTATTTATCAATAAAAGGATACCCTATCGAGGAGTTTAGTTATCCGTTTGGATTATTGTTCAGTAACTTAGCCTCCTAGAAGAAAGAGCTATTGTTACAAATACACTTAAGACCTACGCCAGTGGCGGCATGGATGATTCGAAACTTGACTTAATGGTAATAAGGGCTTTCGCTAGTTTTCTCTTTAGTAAAATACTCGATAACATTTCGGTCGATTTAGCGAGATTGTGACTTTAAATTTTTCCCGTTTCCTAAAAACTTCTTAACCTCATCTCTTTCAATAAGTTGGCTGGGGACTTTACGTAATGGCGGTGAATTAATTTCGACAAAACTAGCTATGTAACTGTGGTCGGACGAGGTTAGGCTCGTGTCTGTTTCCACCGATATTTCCTCATCGATTCACCATCTTTTCATGATTTGCAAATGTGCAACAATCGAAGAAAAGGTGACACTGAAATGTATGCACGATGCTTAGTTACCAGCTATACAAATATATAGCTGTGGAGAATAAACATTACAATTTAGAATGATGAACTTAATGGCAACACGAATGATTACACTGGGGAACAAATTTTTTGTTGCATTTATACCAGCACTTGTTCTTACCTAATTTGAGTGAGCTGAATTCAAATC